>CM031936.1:5172711-5310424 GCA_018703725.1 Brassica juncea | reverse complement strand
AACGTGTAACAATAGTGTGTCAAACTTCTCTTCTTGTTCATTGTTGATATCATCCTTAGGTGTCTTGACCTCCCTCTTCAGGTGCCTTAGCTTTAGTCTCTCCAAAGAAAAAGCTTCAACATTCTAAGCAATTCATTCAATAACTAAACTTTGTACTCAATGCAGTGCTTGCGACGGCTGTTTGAGGAGAAAATCGGGAGCAAGGTTACAACGGAATCAAGTACTTCTTAACTATAGTAGCCGTTTGCTTGAGAACTGCTTACAGTTTCCACAAGGTGATATCGTTTGGGAGGTAGCTAGCTGTTATCTCCTCAGCTGCAGCTGCAATATTCTCCACTTACTGGGACTTTGTTCATGATTGGGGGCTTCTACACCGGACATCGAAAAACCGCTGGCTTAGAGATAACTTCTCATACCTCAAAAGAAAGTATATTTCATCGCCATGGTGAGTCTCAAAACCAAAAAAAAGAGAGTTATTCATTCCATCAAAACATGTTTCATAGCAACTGATGTTTTAAGAACATGTATCAGATATTGAATGTCTTGTTGAGATTTGCGTGGATTTCAGACGGTTCTGGATTTCAACTTCTCCTTCATGCATAGACAGACGATGGTTACCGTTGTTGCTAGTCTTGAGCATTATTCGTCGTGGTATATGGAGTTCTTCTTCAGGTTGGAAAAATACTTCAAAACTCATTTCACTGGGTTTCTACGAATTATGTTAGTAACTCTCTGTTTTTTTTTGTTTTCTTTGTGGTAACAGATTAGAGAATGAGCATTTGAACAAGTGTTGGGAAATACAGAGCCTTCAAGTCTGTTCCATTACCATTCAACTACGATGAAGATGAGGATAAAGACGATTAGAGTTTCTGTTAGGTTTAAGCTAGCTCTACACCTTGTAACAAACTGAATACTTCGTATTATGAAAGTAAAAGAGAATTACAGCTTGAGTATGAATCAATCTAGGAGTTCTCATGGGGAACTCAGATCATCCATCATCTCATATCAACTGTGGTGCTAAGACTCATAACGTCTATAACAAACAACATCAAGCCTGACTCTAACTGACCTTTGACTCTCTATTTATAGTAGCTCCTATTACAGACTCAATATAACTGCAAACTCTCCTTCTCAAACAGAGGAACTACTGCCCTCTTCCGTTCTCTGCTTCTTCTCCACACTGCCAGCAACATTATTACACACAATCTCCTTTCCTTCTCTCTTTCTGTAATATGCTATTTTATACCTATCAATACTTCTCCCAACGAAACTAAGCTTGCCCTCAAGCTTGTAACTTGGAAACTGTTCCACAAACTGTACATAAGACATCCATGAATTCTCATTCTGTCTTGTCCTTCCAAGTCACCAACAATTCCAATCTCCCACGAGGATCATAGCGTTTATCTATCACATCCGCAGGAAACAATTCCTCCTGATCCTCTCCGAAACATACGCGTGGTAATTCGGGGTACCTGATCATTTGCGTTCAAAGCCAATTTCAACAGTGACACATGGAAAACATGATGAATCTTTGAATGGCTAGGCAGCAACAATTTGTACGCCACATTTCCCACGCGTTCCAACACCTGATTTAGCCGCAAGCTTCTGACAAAAGCGATTCACCACTTATTGTTGGCGATATGGTCTCAGTTTTAAGTAGACCATGTCACCCACAGCAAGCTGAACATCGCGTTCTGTGTTTGTCAGCCTGATCTTTCATTATCTGTTGGGCACGAGCTAACTTCAACTTGAGAGACTGCAACACTTCATCTCTCTCCAACAACACCTGCCTCAAGTTCAAAATTGCGAGTGGACCCCGGTTCAAACGGTAACAACGAAGGAGGATCACGACCATACACAACTTTGAATGGCGTCGTCTGCAGCGAGCTATGAAAGGTAGTGTTGTACCACAGTTCAGAACAGAGTAGAAATTTTGACCAAGTACGTGGATGTTCCGATGCAAAACAACGCAGATACGTCTCTAGACAACGGTTAGAACTTCCGACTGACCATCTGTTTGAGGATGAAACGCCATACTGTACTGGAGTTTCGTCTCTGCTAGCTTGAATATCTCAGTCCAGAAGGTGCTTAGAAATATACGGTCACGATCCGACGTAATTCTCCTCGGAAAACCATGTAAACGTACAATCTCCCTCATGAAAGCCATAGCAACATCTCTCGCAGAAAATGGATGACGAAGTGCAATGAAATGGGCATATTTGCTCAAGCGATCAATGACCACTAAGATCACACTAACTCCCTGTGATGTTGGTAGTCCTTCTATGAAGTCCATGTTAATGTCCTCCCATATCTTTTGCGGAATTGGCAACATTGAAGAAGACCCGCAAGAGATAACGTTGAGTGTTTGTGGGTTTGACACACTGTGCAGTTCGCCACATACTCCTGTACTTGTCTATACATTTGAGGCCAGTAGAATGATCTCTGAATCCTCTTAACTGTTTTCAAGACTCCCGAGTGACCCCCTTCTTTACTTTCATGACATTCTGAAAGGATCAAGGGAATAAAACGTGAAGAAGCTGCTAGTACTAAACGATGTTTTGACCACAGCCTTCCATCAATCACCCGCAGTTTTTCAGACTTCAATAACCCTTCCTTAACCTTACTGATCATCGTCTGAATGTAAGGATCCGTTTTCGATCTCAGTATCTAACTCCTGCCATTGCAATGCTGATGGTATCGTTAGAGACAGTAGTAATGTTGACACTGACATTGATCGAGACAACCCATCTGCAGCATTGTTCTCGCAACCTGGTTTGTAGAATATCTCGAAGTCAAAGCCCAACAAACCTGGTTAACCACTTTTGGATATTTCAGATTCACCTCTTTCTGTTCCAGTAAAAACTTGAGACTGCGGTGATCTGTATGAACTTCAAACTTGCGACCATAAGGTTAGTGTTTCCATTTGCGTACTGCCATCACTATAGCCATAAGCTCCCTCTCATATGCCGGCTTCAGTTGTTTCTCTGTCAGACAGAGCGTGACTGAAGAAAGCAATCGGCTGTTTATCTTGCATCAACACAGCTCCCACTCCTACTCCTGACGCATCTGATTCAATCACGAACGTCTTATCAAAGTTTGGTAAAGCTAAGACAGGAGCTGAGGCCATCGCCTGTTTCAACTTCCCAAATGCAATCTGTGTGTCATTATTCCATAGAAAGTGTTCCTTCTTTAACAAGGTAGTGAGCGGACGAGCTAGTACACCGTATAGTCTGATAAATCGTCTGTAGTAGCCTGTTAGTCCTAAGAACCCACGCAGTTGCTTAACAGTTTTCGGTGTCGGCCATTGAAGCATCGCCTCTGTTTTAGAACTGTCTGTAGCCACTCCTTTTTCTGAGATAATGTGGCCCAGATATTCCACCTGAGATACACCAAAAATACAATTCTTCTGGTTCGCAAACAGCTTCTGATCACGTAGGACTTGCAAAACCAGACGTAAATGCTCCAGATGATCCGCCATATTCTTGCTGAACACCAGAATATCATCAAAGAAGACAAGCACAAATGATCTCAGCAATGGTTTGAAAACCAAATTCATCAGAGCTTGGAATGTCGCAGGGGCATTTGTTAAGCCAAACGGCATTACCAAGAACTCGTAATGACCTTCTAGAGTTCTAAATGCTGTCTTGTTGATATCTTCTTCTGCCATGCGAATTTGATGATAACCTGAGCGGAGGTAAAGCTTCGTGAAGATTGACGCTCCATGTAGCTCATCAAGAAGTTGATCAATTACTGGAATGGGATACTTATCCGGTATAGTGGCTCTGTTTAGTGCTCTGTAATCAATACAAAAACGGGAAGATCCGTCTTTCTTCTTGACTAAGAGTACTGGACTTGAGAATGGACTGTTGCTCGGTCGTATAATTCCCCGATGCTAACATCTCTGCCACCATTTGTTCCATCACAATCTTGCTTGCGTGAGGGTACCGATACGGTCTCACAGACACTGCAGTCACTCCTGGATGTAACTTGATAGAATGTTCTTTGCCTCTTATCGGAGGTAAGCCTGAAGGGACTGCAAAGACATCTGAAAACTGCTCCAATAGTGTAGTTAACATCTGTTGAGAGCCGCAAGTTTGTGATGTGGGATTATCTGGTTTCATGGATGTGACGCTCGCAGAAGCCATCAACACTGCCCCTTCTCGATGACTACCACGATATATTGGAGTTAGTGATTTAAAGGAGAGTTTATTACAGTGCAGGGACTCATCGCCGAACAAAGTAACTCGCTGTCCTTTATAAACAAATGACCATACTTGTTGCTTCCAATCAACCTCGCATAGGCCAAGTGTTTTCAACCACTGAACTCCAAGGATCACATCCACGTTTCCCAGTTCTAAAGAGATGAATTCAGACGTGAAGTCGGTTTGGTTTACTCTGAAATTTACAGCCTTTCACATCCCTTGAGCTTTGACTGTAAATCCATTCCCCAACAACACGTCAAGGCTGCTATCAGCATAAACTTTCAAAAGCAGCCTGCTCACAACTTTTGGAGATATAAAGTTGTGAGATGCTCCGCTATCGAGCATGACTATCACCTCTTTGTTGTTAATACAACCTCGCATCTTCGTCGTTCTTGGAGAATCCAATCCGAGGAATGAATTAAACGACAAGGTGCGCAGTTATTGAGTGTTTACTATCGTTTCTTCTTCCCAATCTTGTGAGTTATCCACCACCTCTAACTGAAGCCCATTAATCACAGTCATCACTCGAAGAACTCTGTTTGGACATTCTTGTTTGTGTGTTGGTGTCCAGGGTGCCTTACAACGGAAGCAAATCTTGTCTCGTCGCATCTGATCAAGCTCAGCATCTGAAAACTGAAGTCGGGGTCTCAAAGTACTACGATTTGGTTGGTTTTCTTTGTTTGAACTCGACTCTAGAGCCTTCGTAAAGCTGGTTGTCTTTGTGGTTTTTCCTGCACTAGAAGACTTCTGAGTACTGGTCTTGTTCTCATCTGTTGTTACTCCACTCATCACTTTGAAAAATGTGCTCCTCTCCATTTTCAATACCGCTGCTATAAACTGAGAGAGCCCCTGTGGATCTTTCATCTTGATCACTTCTTTCATCTCTTGAGTCAGACCATTATAGAATATCCTCTCCAAAAACTTATCCTCCAGCCCCGTTACTTGAGATGATAGCTCCTCAAACTCTGATACATATTCTGAAACTGCTCCTGTCTGCTTCAAAGTCAACAACCTTGTTTCAGGTTCATCATCAATCGATTCTGAAAATCGAAGAATCAGTTGCTGCTTGAAGTCAAACCAATCTCTGAAACCACCTCTTCTCATCACCCACGCAAACCACTTCTTAACTTTGCCTTCAATGCACAGTGCTATCATATCCAAACGCTCAGAATCACGGAACTGCCCCACTCGAAAGAAGTGTTCTACATCCACAATCCAATCATGTGTATTGCTACATTCGAACTTAGGCATTTCCAGTTTCTTCAACATGTGTTCACGATTCGCAAAATTCAACTGACCAGATCGATAACCTAGCTGAGATTCTTCCGGACTGTGTTTCCAGTTTCGAATCGGTACCTGATTATCGTGATTCGAAGGTTCTGGTTGACGTCGGCGAGGATCTGGTGATTCCTCGTAATCAATCGGTCGTTTCCCAGCGTCGTCATGATCTGTTTGAAGTGATCTTCCAGCTGCGCAAATCGGAGTTTGTTCTCCGCCGCTTGATTCATCAACAGATTGTATCCGCCTCGCAAGAACACCACTTCTTCCTTCATCGTTGTTTCTGGCTCTTCTTGCTCCGTCGGAACTTGCGATCTCATCGGAGAAGTCGTCGGAGATCGCATCGCGTTCGATTCGATCAGTTTCGCCGCACCAATGTTTTAAGCTAGCTCTACACCTTGTAACAAACTGAATACTTCGTATTATGAATGTAAAAGAGAATTACAGCTTGAGTATGAATCAATCTAGAATTCTCATGGCGAACTCAGATCAATCCATCAGTCTCATATCGACTGTGGTGCTAAGACTCATAACGTCTATAACAAACAACATCAAGCCTGACTCTAACTGACCTTTGACTCTCTATTTATAGTAGCTCCTATTACAGACTCAATATAACTGCAAACTCTCCTTCTCAAACAGAGGAACTACTGCCCTCTTCCGTTCTCTGCTTCTTCTCCACACTGCCAGCAACATTGTCACACACAATCTCCTTTCCTTCTCTCTTTCTGTAATATGCTATTTTATACCTATCAGTTTCAGAAGACTGTGCGTTTACTCTTAAGCCACAAAAGTCCATCAAACTGATTACACTGTTTTATTTTGTAAATCGTGTAACAAAAAACACAATGGTGTTAAACTATTAGTCAAAGTTATTATTTTCTGTCTATTCAACTTTGCCCCTCTGTGCCTTATTTTTGAAACGACTCAGTTGCAAGAAGTGGTATAATAATAACAACAAAATCATGGAAATAGAAAATATATAGAGAGAATGAGAAGAGCTCAAACTTTTTGCTCTATTCTGATTTGAACAGATTTTGATCCTTGTTTAACTTTAACCAGAATTATTGCAAATTTGGGTTGAACAACAAGACTCTCTCGATCCCTAACATACTAACTAACAAAGATAAACAAGAGACAATGCTGGCCTCTGAATTCTCTCATTCAAATCAAAGAAACTTAAGATCAAAGCTGACAAAAGAAAAAAGTCACTCAATTCTAGGCGGCTAACAGCTAACTCATATAAACATCATTTTCCAAAGCTAAACTAATAATATATATGAGCTAACATGATAATATCAAGGTAACTAAATAATCATATTCTATGGAGGCTGATAACAGCTACGGACGAGACAAAGTGAAACAACAAACAAGTAAACTTTTCTGACTTGATCTTCAGACAAACTAGAAAAAAATGCTGGAACCAGAATCAATCACTAAACAAACAAAAAGATCAGACCTTGTCTGTTTCATCAGGCACCAAATCACATTCAGATGAGGAAACACCTTAGTAAACCACAAAAGAACCAGAGTTATTGACTGAGCATTAACAAAGTAATGACCTTTAGATCAAATTATCACCATCCATCAATAGTCTTATAAAGTTTTTTGAATCTAACAACATGACATGTTAACGATTTTTAACCCCAAATCCAATATTGATAATCCCCTGAACAAAAAAAAAAACAATTAAAATATTTTTTACCAATCCTTTCAGTCAACCCTGAGCTTGCTTCCTCGCAGCCACTTCCTCTTCAGAGATCTCTTCTTCTTTGTTCTTCTCGGCTTCAAACTCCTTCTTCACCTGTTCCGCAGCAGCTTTCTCTGCTGAAAGAACGCGGTGGTAATAATGGGAGTGAGCATCCATACATCTAAACACTTGGTGAAGATATCTTCCTTGTTCTTCTCGGCTTCCTCCATGCAAACTTCCCACGCCGTGAATGATTCTCTGCAGCCGCCTCTTTTCATGAACACGCAAAAGCTGCACTCTCCTCCTTCCTTTGGTTGATACGATCCTCTGGATTCTACCGGATCTTTCCAAACGGTTGAAGAATCTCCCAGCTTCTCCGAAGAGTTCGAATCTCCGAGCTCCGGGGACGAGTCTCCGAGTTTCTCTGTTGAATTCTCCGTTTTGGGATCCGATGATGACATGATTCACTCACTCAGCCGCGGAGTAGATCTGTGGTAAACGCGACTTCTATGTTAAACCCTCTTTTAAACCCTTTTGTATACAACTATATTCAACGCTAATAGTCAATGTTACCTTCTTTTGTTTGGTCAAAGTCAATATTACCTCCTTTTGTTTATTCAAAGTCAAAGTTGCCTTAGAGCATATTATTAGATTTGTTATTCGTTTAATTATATACAAAAAATCCGGATATCCGTAAAGCTTCCAATCAAAACAAATAGCAAAATGTAATATCCGTTAGAAAACGAAGCAAATCACAAATACTATTTTTAAAAAGCCGAATATCCGATATGTATATTTCTAAATATGTAATGTAATTGTATATAGAAACCATTATATCTATTTGCATTTATGATATAATTTGGTCAATTTTAAACGTAAGTTGTTTTTAAAGTTTTTATTTAGGGTTATTGCACATCTAGTTTAATTTTTATGTTGAGTCAAATGTTAAACATATGAATTTCTTAATAGATTTGTTACCAATGATTTTTTTTTGCTTAACATTTATGTTAAAAATGTTAGTTTGTTAGTATGATATTATTATTTTTATTTTTATTTAATTTTTTGAAGTTTGTTGATTTAATTTTAATTTTATTATTATCTATTATCTATAAAGTAGCGTTATTCTCTCACGAGAATGAGCCACGTCACTAAATAAGTGACTCAGAGAATGACACGTGTATCTCTCTTAAATGAGTTAATCGTTGTTGTTTTGTTTCGATTTTTATGGGCTTTCTTCTTTACAATTTTTGGGCCTCCTCTATATTATTTAGTTTTGTGAAAGATAATAGCCCACACGATAAAAATAAAACAACATCTTCTTCACGACGGCGATTTTGATATCTAGGATTCATCTTCATCGGCTTCTTTGATCTGCGTAAACCAACAATAGAATTGAATGGAGGTTGTGTGAGACAAATATTCCGGAGAAATCTCTTGGCCGAGCTTCGTTCACGGTCGTTTCGTATGAGTATCGTCTCCTCCGTTACGTATCCCCTCTGCATTTAATCATTATCATTAAGGTCCTAATTAAATTCATCTCCCCCACTCCTTCCATGATATCACATTCATTGCATCTCCCATTTCCTTCCAGTCGGTGATTCTGGAGCTATAAATAGGTTAGTTTGTATTTGTGAATTTCATCATTTTGTTCCTCACTATCACATTGACACCAAAACCTTTCGCAGAGTATAATGGCGAACTCCTCTCTCCTTCTTGCTGATGTCAGTGACGATTACTGTGGCACCACCGCCGAACTGCGGCTGCTGGGGTTTGGGAGGGAAGATATGTGACCAACTCTCTTTACGACTATCCACTTCTGCCCAATCCTTCGTGCTCTTTCCGACAACACATGAAGAAGTTCCTCGACCCAATCTAGATTAGCTTATGTTCTTGCCTATACCTGAAAACGATTTCCGCTATCTTAGAATCTCAAATCCGTGTTGTAGATATCTTCAAGTATATTATTATTTGTATAAAAAGATATATGCATGCGTGAAAGAAGTTCTTTCTTTTGTTCATTGTGAGCGAAATATAAAGTAACTTATAACTTAACTTTTATTCATTGATTCTTTCTCAGATATGCATATACATATATCAGAGTATGAATGAGCAAACAGATTGATTCATAAACCGTAATGCTAAATTTATATCGATCATAGGAGTTTTTAGGGGATTTATAGAGAGAACACTAACCTGTCAATTGTCATAGGCATTAGTTTCATCTGGCATCTCATCTCAAACCAGCTAATCTGGAGAATTTATTGACTATCCACATGAAGCGTTAGACTAAATCAAATCCAAGGCTATCAAAAACAGTTTTTACGTATAAATTAAGAGTCAAACTATTACCTAAGATCCATAGCTGATGGCATGCAATAAGAAAAAATGATCGGAGAAGAAAAAAGAAAGGATAGTTAAACACCTTAATTGCTCCCACAAATTATTAGAAAACAAATTCCACAAAGTATACTTTCTGTTAGATATACGGTTGTCACAGCATAGCTCTTTTGAACTTCCTCAGTGTTAATGCAAACAAAATGCTACTTCACCAGAGACCTATCAAAATCTCAACTCAAATTTGAAAAATTTCGACAACCTGAGATCAAACATCAAGTAATTTTAATTTCTATAATCACACTAAATGAACATAATTGAAGAAGAAGATCTTTCGTTTAAAAATAAGATTTTTAGAACTCATATCAGATTAAAGGGATACGTTAATTTTTGGAAGGATCAATTTCTCCAAAAATCTGATAAGTTTTTTTTCTTTATTAAATTAAAAGTGAATTGTAAAAAGTTCTGATACATAGCAAAATAGAAAGAGATCGACCCCACACACTTGAGAGTTTGCCTCTAAGGTTTATGCTAATTTAAGAGACACTGCGAGTTGTTTTTCTTCTAATAAACCGTCACACGTTCAATTTGCATGGCTCCAGTGCATCAATCGTGAAGGTTGGTAACAACACCATCTCTTACTCCGCTTAACATACTTAGCCGAAAAGTGAAGGGAAGGACAAGAACACAAGAAGGAGAAGAGAAACAAGAGAATAAGGAAGAGAAAAAAAAAATTAGACGAGTGAAGGAGGGGAAGATGATGACAATGGCAGCGTTGATTTCTGTCGGCGCACGTATAAACACATACACGGTTTAAAAAACAGAGAAATGCTTGAAAGTTAACTAATTCATTAACTAAACCAATTGGTTCAGCAAACCAGGTCATTACAGTTCTATAAAAAAAAATAGAAAATGATATGGTTCAATAGTTAGTTAATTCATTAACTAAAACCAATTGGTTAATCAAATCGGGTTATGTAAATTTAGGTGTTATATAATCAAAATCATTTGATAAATTTAATATCTCAACACTCTAAAAATATTTTAATAATGATCCATCACCTTATGATATTATTATTTAATAGTTCATATTTTAAATTTTAAATTTAGTTTTGCTTATCCAATATTTCAAAAGGATTATTTATATAAATTAGAAACAACCTTTACATCGAAATTCCCAACAAATAATAAATTTAATTAATTTTTATTTCTAATATTTTAATAGAAAAATTTACTTTTTAAATGAATATAAATTTACTAACAAACGTTTTCATCATCTATATCTACATGTATGGTAAACCATTATAATATCCAATTTTCATAATTTAATGTGTATATATAAAAATAAAAATAGATATATATATAATAAATAAAAGAACAATTATTCAATAAAAATACGATAATATATAATAATTTAATTATGTTGTAAGTAATAACAAACATTAATGTTAAAAATAAATTAAACATTTTAAAATAAATTTGTACTAATAATTTATTCTTTCGCCCGCCCGTAGGGCGGGTTTACCCTAGTTTTTAATATAATTGAGGATAGAATCGAATAAAATTTGTTTATTTAATTTTAGTTTTCTTCACACACCAGCTTCTTGACGCTATAGTCAAAACGGTACATAGTCATTTATGGTTTGGATTTATTATTCCAGAACGATTCTTTGGACTTAAGATTTCGTTTCTTGTTGTAGATTCAAAGGATTCCGGCAAAACCTAGGGATAAACTGTTAGGAGGGATTTTAACTGCTGATTTCGATGAAGAATCTTGCTTGAGTAGGTATCAGTCTTCCTTGTATCGCAAGGCTTTGCCTTGCAACACTCCTCAAAGCCTTGTCTCTAAGCTTAGAAGCTATGAGAAGCTCCACAAGCGTTGCGGTCCAAGCACAGATGTTTACAAGGAAGCAACAAAGAATCTTGGTCATGATGATGAGAACCATGCAAACAAATCTGTTAGTGAGTGCAAATACATTGTGTGGGTCGCGGTTTTTGGGCTTGGAAACAGAATACATACTCTCGCTTCTGTGTTCCTCTATGCTCTCTTGACAGAGAAAGTCGTTCTTTTTGATCAAATCAAAGACATTAGTGATCTCTTCTACGAGCCCTTTCCAGGTACTTCATGGTTACTCCCTCATGACTTTCCATTGATGGGTCAGATAGACAGCTACAGTATGGGATACTCTCGTTGTTACGGAATAATGTTGAATAATCATGCCATTAGCGCGAACTCAACCCCACAACATCTATATCTTCATGTCCTACATGATTCAAGGGATGTAGATAAGATGTTCTTTTGCCAAAAGGTATCAAACTATGATAGATAAAGTCCCTTGGTTGATTCTCAAAGCCAATGTCTACTTATCCCATCTCTATGGTTTAATCCGATTTTCCAAACCGAACTGGTGAAGCTGTTCCCGCAGAAAGAAACCGTCTTCTACCACCTGGCTCGATATCTCGATATCTTTTTCACCCGACGAATCAAGTTTGGGGTATGGTCACAAGATCCTACGACGCTTACTTATCAAGAGCAGACCAAACACTAGGGATCCAGGTACGTGTTTTCAGCAGAAGAGCTGGATATTACCAGCATGTGATGGACCGAATCGTAGCATGTACACAAAGAGAGAAACTGTTGCCTGAACTAGCTACAACGGTCACTAATACATCAAGAAGCAAGAAACTTAACGCTGTTCTTGTTACATCTCTGTATCCAGAGTACTCAAACAAGCTAAATAATATGTATTGGGAAAGACCAACTTCGACAGGAGACATTGTACAAATTTATCGGCCAAGTGGAGAAAGGTTTCAGCAAACAGACAAGAAGCTTCACGACCAAAAGGCGCTCGCTGAGATGTATCTTCTGAGTTTAACTGATAACATTGTCACAAGCGCAGGGTCTACGTTTGGATATGTTGCTCATAGTCTTGGAGGGTTAAAGCCGTGGTTACTCTATCTGCCAGTGAGAGGCAGAGCTCCTGATCCACCATGTGTTCGTGATGTATCCAAGGAGCATTGTTAGCTTACTTCTCCGAGTCATGGATGTGAGGCCAAAAAGAGAATTGACTTGGCGACAATCTTTCCTTTGTGAGACATTGTGACATGAGGATCTTTGAAATGATGGGGTTAAAATATTTGATGATACCAAATATATGTTATAGATCTTATTCTATTGAGACAGAGTTTCCCTGACTATTGATTGTATGCAAAGTAAACAAAACAGAGAAAAATGGAGAGTTGTAAATGTTTATAACCTGACCAGATATATTGGCCTGATTATAGGGCTGGGCAACCGGTGTACCATTCGGGTGTCGGTTCTAACTTAACCGGGTTCGGGTTTTTTTGGTGAACAAAAACAAGCCCCATCCGGATAATATTAAAGATCGGTTCGTTATCGGTTCGGGGGCTATACGGTTCGGGTCGGGGGTGGTGAACTGTCGTGGAACCGGTATAACCCGGAATAATTTCGGGATCGGGTATAAATATGTACTTCGGTTCTTAAGTGTACCATTTGTAACGAATGTAACCAATCCATTCAAAATAATTTCGTAACTTGCAAGGCAAGTAAGTTAGAAAACAGAGAAACAAAGCATTTGTAAACCAAAAGCCCCTAAGACAAGACCTGTTTTATATGAAAACATAACCATAACTTTATTCAAAGAAAACCAAAACCAAAACCATAACATTATTGATAGTAGAGTCAAAAACTTAATCTTGCTAACCTTCTACTAAGAGAGAATGTCGAACTCAACACCAAGCAAGAGCTTAGGAGTTTCAACTGCCTCCTTCAAGTACACTTCAAGTTCATCCCTTGTATCCTCTCCCTTCTCAGCAACCAGCTCCTTGTACACACAGTCCATCCTCTCATAACCGAAATCTTCAACCAACAGCTCCATTCTATCCTTGCCTTGATCTTGGGACTCTGGAGGAGGCTGAGATGATGATGCGTGAATTGACTGAGAGCCGCAAGTTTGTGATGTGGGATTATCTTGTTTCATGGATGTGACGCTCGCAGAAGCCATCAACACTGCCCCTTCTCGATGACTACCACGATATATTGGAGTTAGTGATTTAAAGGAGATTTTATTACAGTGCAGGGACTCATCGCCGTACAAAGTAACTCGCTGTCCTTTATAAACAAATGACCATACTTGTTGCTTCCAATCAACCTCGCATAGGCCAAGTGTTTCCAACCACTGAACTCCAAGGATCACATCCACGTTTCCAGTTTTAAAGAGATGAAGTCAGACGTGAAGTCGGTTTGGTTTACTCTGAAATTTACAGCCTTTCACATCCCTTGAGCTTTGACTGTAAATCCATTCCCCAACAACACGTCAAGGCTGCTATCAGCATAAACTTTCAAATGCAGCCTGCTCACAACTTTTGGAGATATAAAGTTGTGAGATGCTCCGCTATCGAGCATGACTATCACCTCTTTGTTGTTAATACAACCTCGCATCTTCGTCGTTCTTGGAGAATCCAATCCGAGGAATGAATTAAACGACAAGGTGCGCAGTTCTTGAGTGTTTACTATTGTTTCTTCTTCCCAATCTTGTGAGTTATCCACCACCTCTA
The DNA here is from genome assembly GCA_018703725.1 of Brassica juncea. Lineage (NCBI taxonomy): Eukaryota > Viridiplantae > Streptophyta > Magnoliopsida > Brassicales > Brassicaceae > Brassica > Brassica juncea. The sequence continues at coordinate 5,296,342 of CM031936.1, read as the reverse complement.
ACTGAAGCCCATTAATCACAGTCATCACTCGAAGAACTCTGTTTGGACATTCTTGTTTGTGTGTTGGTGTCCATGGTGCCTTACAACGGAAGCAAATCTTGTCTCGTCGCATCTGATCAAGCTCAGCATCTGAAAACTGAAGTTGGGGTCTCAAAGTACTACGATTTGGTTGGTTTTCTTTATGTGAACCCGACTCTAGAGCCTTCGTAAAGCTGGTTGTCTTTGTGGTTTTTCCTGCATTAGAAGACTTCTGAGTACTGGTCTTGTTCTCATCTGTTGTAACTCCACTCATCAGTTTGCAAAATGTGCCCCTCTCCATTTTCAATACCGCTGCTATAAACTGAGAGAGCCCCTGTGGATCTTTCATCTTAATCACTTCTTTCATCTCTTGAGTCAGACTATTATAGAATATCCTCTCCAAAAACTTATCCTCCAGCCCCGTTACTTGAGATGATAGCTCCTCAAACTCTGATACATATTCAGAAACTGCTCCTGTCTGCTTCAAAGTCAACAACCTTGTTTCAGGTTCATCATCAATCGATTCTTAAAATCGAAGAATCAGTTGCTGCTTGAAGTCAAACCAATCTCTGAAACCACCTCTTCTCATCACCCACGCAAACCACTTCTTAACTTTGCCTTCAATGCACAGTGCTATCATATCCAAACACTCAGAATCACGGAACTGCCCCACTCGAAAGAAGTGTTCTACATCCACAATCCAATCATGTGTATTGCTACATTCGAACTTAGGCATTTCCAGTTTCTTCAACATGTGTTCACGATTCGCAAAATTCAACTGACCAGATCGATAACCTAGCTGAGATTCTTCCGGATTGTGTTCCCAGTTTCGAATCGGTACCTGATTATCGTGATTCGAAGGTTCTGGTTGACGTCGGCGAGGATCTGGTGATTCCTCGTAATCAATCGGACGTTTCCCAGCGTCGTCATGATCTGTTTGAAGTGATCTTCCAGCTGCGCAAATCGGAGTTTGTTCTCCGCCGCTTGATTCATCAACAGATTGTATCCGCCTCGCAAGAACACCACTTCTTCCTTCATCGTTGTTTCTGGCTCTTCTTGCTCTGTCGGAACTTGCGATCTCATCGGAGAAATCGTAGGAGATCGCATCGCGTTCGATTCGATCAGTTTCGCCGCACCAATGTTTTAAGCTAGCTCTACACCTTGTAACAAACTGAATACTTCGTATTATGAATGTAAAAGAGAATTACAGCTTGAGTATGAATCAATCTAGAATTCTCATGGCGAACTCAGATCAATCCATCAGTCTCATATCGACTGTGGTGCTAAGACTCATAACGTCTATAACAAACAACATCAAGTCTGACTCTAACTGACCTTTGACTCTCTATTTATAGTAGCTCCTATTACAGATTCAATATAACTGCAAACTCTCCTTCTCAAACAGAAGAACTACTGCCCTCTTCCGTTCTCTGCTTCTTCTCCACACTGCCAGCAACATTGTCACACACAATCTCCTTTCCTTTTCTCTTTCTGTAATATGCTATTTTATACGTATCAGTTTCAGAAGACTGTGCGTTTACTCTTAAGCCACAAAAGTCCATCAAACTGATTACACTGTTTTATTTTGTAAATCGTGTTACAAAAAACACAATGGTGTTAAACTATTAGTCAAAGTTATTATTTTCTGTCTATTCAACTTTGCCCCTTTGTGCCTTATTTTTGAAACGACTCAGTTGCAAGAAGTGGTATAATAATAACAACAAAATCATGGAAATAGAAAATATATAGAGAGAATGAGAAGAGCTCAAATTTTTTGCTCTATTCTGATTTGAACAGATTTTGATCCTTGTTTAACTTTAACCAGAATAATTGCAAATTTGGGTTGAACAACAAGACTCTCTCGATCCCTAACATACTAACTAACAAAGATAAACAAGAGACAATGCTGGCCTCTGAATTCTCTCATTCAAATCAAAGAAACTTCAGATCAAAGCTGACAAAAGAAAAAAGTCACTCAATTCTAGGCGGCTAACAGCTAACTCATATAAACATCAAGGTAACCAAAGAATCATATTCTATGGAGGCTGATAACAGCTACAGATGAGACAAAGTGAAACAACAAACAAGTAAACTTTTTTGACTTGATCTTCAGACAAACTACAAAAAAATTGCTGGAACCAGAATCAATCACTAAACAAAAAAAAGATCAGACCTTGTCTGTTTCATCAGGCACCAAATCACATTCAAATGAGGAAACAGCTTAGTAAACAACAAAAAAAAACCCAGAGTTATTCACTGAGCATTAACAAAGTAATGACCTTTAGATCAAATTATCACCATCCATCAATAGTCTTATAAAGTTTTTTAAATCTGACAACATGACATGTTAACGACTTTTTAACCCCAAATCCAATATTGATAATCCCCTGAACAAAAAAAAAAACAATTAAAATATTTTTTTACCAATCCTTTCAGTCAACCCTGAGCTTGCTTCCTCGCAGCCACTTCCTCTTCAGAGATCTCTTCTTCTTTGTTCTTCTCGGCTTCAAACTCCTTCTTCACCTGTTCCGCAGCAGCTTTCTCCGCTGAAAGTACGCGGTGGTAATAATGGGAGTGAGCATCCATACATTTAAACAACGCACTGTTGACTTCCACACACTTGGTGAAGATGTCTTCCTTGTTCTTCTCGGCTTCCTCTATGCAAACTTCCCACGCCGTGAATGATTCTCTGCAGCCGCCTCTTTTCATGAACACGCAAAAGCTGCACTCTCCTCCTTCCTTTGGTTGATACGATCCTCTGGATTCTACCGGATCTTTCCAAACGGTTGAAGAATCTCCCAGCTTCTCCGAAGAGTTCGAATCTCCGAGCTCCGGGGACGAGTCTCCGAGTTTCTCTGTTGAATTCTCCGTTTTGGGATCCGATGATGACATGATTCACTCACTCAGCCGCCGAGTAGATCTGTGGTAAACGCTACTTCTATGTTAAACCCTCTTTTAAACCCTTTTGTATACAACTATATTCAACGCTAATAGTCAATGTTACCTTCTTTTGTTTGGTCAAAGTCAATGTTACCTCCTTTTGTTTGTTCAAAGTCAAAGTTACCTTAGAGCATATCATTAGATTTGTTATTCGTTTGATTATATACAAAAAATCCGGATATCCGTAAAGCTTCTTATCAAAACAAATAGCAAAATGTAATATCCGTTAGAAAACGAATCAAATCACAAATACTATTTTCAGAAAGCCGAATATCCAATCTGTATATTTCTAAATATGTAATGTAATTGTATATACAAACCATTATATCTATTTGTATTTATGATATAATTTGGTTAATTTTTAACGTAAGTTGTTTTTCAAATTTTTATTTAGGGTTATTGCACAGCAAGTTTAATTTTTATGTTGAGTCAAATGTTAAACATATGAATTTCTTAATAGGTTTGTTACCAATGATTTTATTTGCTTAACATTTATGTTAAAAATGTTAGTTTGTTAGTATGATATTATTATTTTTATTTTAATTTAATTATATGAAATTTGTTTATTTAATTTTAATTTTTATTATTATTTTTAATATAATTGACGGATAGAATCGAATAAAATTTGTTTATTTAATTTTAGTTTTCTTCACACACAAGCTTCTTGACGTTATAGTCAAAACGGTACATGGTCATTTATGGTTTGGATTTATTATAGAGCTGGGCATCATTATTCGATATTTATTTTATACTCGTGACTTGATCCGTATTCGCCTTAAAAAATCGAGTACTCGCCGTTAGTAAGGCAAGTAACAAGTCAAAAAATTTCACTACTCATAAAGACAAGGCAAATATCAAGGATTGCTTCATTTTTTGGTACTTGCCTCGTTACTCGTTATTTGTTACTCGTTCTATAAAATACTCGTTAGCTTAATTTTAAATGCTTATGGAAATTTGGTCCAAGGAGTTGCTTAACTCTGGATGAAGAATAAAAGGTTGGAATATATCTTGTCATCTTGTATTATCTTATATTATCACACATGTTTGACTTGCATTTAAGTACTTTCTTTTGCAGGAACAAAATATGTTTTAGTTTTGCAGGAGCAAAACATAATCAAGAAGTAGACAAAAATCTTTTTTAGAACACCGAAATAAAATGGAAGAACAATGAGTTTCATATGGTCTTTCAATATTTTGAATGAACATGTGACTATTGAATGTTAAAAATTTAGAATATGTGTTTTTTGTGAATAATCAAGAGCCAATTACTTAGTTTATCAAGTAACAAGACAAGGTAAATTACTTGCACGTATCAATTTTTTTTTCAAGTACTTGATAAAGCAAGTACTTGTTTCAAAGAAGTCAAGTATCGAGTTGAAAAACAAATTACGCGGACAAACCAAGTCAAGTAATAAGTAACCAAGAATTGGCAAGTACTTGTTCTTGTGCCCACCCCTAATTTATTATTCCAGAACGATTCTTTGGACTTAAAATTTCGTTTCTTGTTGTAGATTCAAAGGATTCCGGAAAAACCTAGGGATAAACTGTTAGGAGGGATTTTAACCGCTGATTTCGATGAAGAATCTTGCTTGAGTAGGTATCAGTCTTCCTTGTACCCAAGGCTTTGCCTTGCAACACTCCTCAAAGCCTTGTCTCTAAGCTTAGAAGCTATGAGAAGCTCCACAAGCGTTGCGGTCCAGGCACAGATGTTTACAAGGAAGCAACAAAGAATCTTGGTCATGATGATGAGAATTATGCAAACAAATCTGTTGGTGAATGCAAATACATTGTGTGGGTCGCGGTTTTTGGGCTTGGAAACAGAATACATACTCTCGCTTCTGTGTTCCTCTATGCTCTCTTGACAGAGAGAGTCGTTCGTGTTGTTCAAATCAAAGACATTAGTGATCTATTCTACGAGCCCTTTCCAGGTACTTCATGGTTACTCTCTCATGACTTTCCATTGATGGATCAGATAGAGACAGCTACAACATGGGATACTCTCGTTGTTACGGAACAATGTTGAATAATCATGCCATTAGCGCGAACTCAACCCCACAACATCTATATCTTCATGTCCTACATGATTCAAGGGATGTAGATAAGATGTTCTTTTGCCAAAAGGTATCAAACTATGATAGATAAAGTCCCTTGGCTGATTGTCAAAGCCAATGTCTACTTTGTCCCATCTCTATGGCTTAATCCAAATTTTCAGACCCAACTGGTGAAGCTCTTCCCGCAGAAAAAAACCGTCTTCTACCACCTGGCTCGATATCTTTTTCCACCCGACGAATCAAGGTTGAGGTATAGTCACAAGATCCTACGACGTTTACTTATCAAGAGCAGACCAAACACTAGGGATCCAGGTACGTGTTTTCAGCAGAAGAGCTGGATATTACCAGCACGTGATGGACCAGATCGTAGCATGCACACAAAGAGAGAAACTGTTGCCTGAACTAGCTACACCGGTCACTAAACATCAAGAAGCAAGAAACTTAATTAATGCTGTTCTTGTCACATCTCTGTATCCAGAGGACTCCAACAGCCTAAAGAATATGTATTGGGAACGACCAACTTCAACAGGAGACGTTGTACAAGTTAATCAGCCAAGTGGAGAAAGGTTTCAGCAAACAGACAAGAAGCTTCACGACCAAAAGGCGCTCGCTGAGATGTATCTTCTTAGTTTAACTGATAACATTGTCACAAGCGCAGGGTCTACGTTTGGATATGTTGCTCATAGTCTTGGAGGGTTAAAGCCGTGGTTACTCTATCGGCCAGTGAGAGGCAGAGCTCCTGATCCACGTCCACCATGTGTTCGTGATGTATCCAAGGAGCATTGTTAGCTTACTTCTCCGAGTCATGGATGTGAGGCCAAAAAAGAGAATTGACTTGGCGACAATCTTTCCTTTGTGAGACATTGTGACTTATGAGGACATTAACTAAACAGAATCATTATTTCTTTTTGTCGGCAGACAAAATCATTATGTTATATTAATTTATTTGATAAAATGTTTTGTTAGCAGAAGTTATATTTCTTTTTTTTTGAATTTTTTTTAGTCATTTTTATCAATGACAGTAACTTTATTTACTTGTATATATGTAAACAGTTTTTAATTTATCATAAATTAATTTGTTTATTTAATATTGAATGTTATATGTTTTATAATATTGTTAGCTTATATTGTTGAACATTATTACATAAAAATTTAGTTTTATATAGATTATTTTATTGTTATAATTTTTATTAATAATTGTAAAAATAAATTCTTTACAAAACTTATTAACTTTAAATAGTTAAATATGAAAGATAAGTTAAAATTTTACAAGTTAAATTATAAAATAGAAATATATTTTAACAATAAATTCATATAATATCTGTTACTTAGTTTGTTAAGATATATTCAAAAATGTTGTTACATGTCTTGTCTGACCATTAAAAAATTAAATGACAACGTTTTATTAGTTGATAAAAATAGGATTAAAAATTAGTTGAGTAGATATTATCAATTTCAGTTTTATATTTTTGATTAATTATCAAATAGAAATAAAAAAAAATATTAGTTAGAGATTAAACAGATTATTTAATCGTTTTGAATGTGTGGAAAAATGAAACGTAAGGAGTATAACTTTACTCTTAGCTTTGTGTTGTACCGGTCAGCGTAAACCACTACATCCAAAGCGGATTATAGTTGGTTCTGATTAAGCTCCGGTTCATTAAATCGTAATTCACCTAACTTACCAGACCGACATTTCAAATTTGTAGTGAAAGGTCGAAGTCAAGCTCATATGGAGGCAATACAGGAAGGAGGGTCGAGCAGAGCTGAGAAATTAGAAGATGATGATGAAGAAGAAGCAGAAGAAGGAGAAGACAATGCAGTCAAAGAATCGGTCAATGAAGTGAAGACGACCAGGATGAGAGCAGTGAGACCAGCTCCATTAGATATTCTTGATCGAGTCAGTATCAACAACACCATAGAGACGCCTCGTTCCACCATCAAAGGAGTTCTCAAGGTACCGAAGCAGACCGAGTTAAAGTTCAGCAGAGAAAATCTGATGAAAGTCGAGGAGAAGCTGAGGCATGCCTTCATCGTATTTTATCAGAAGCTGAGGCTTCTCAAGAGTTACAGGTGCATATGGTGTTTATTTGTCGGTTTTGAGATTTTTTTTTTTTTATTAATGGGTTTTAAAAATATGTATATGCAGCTTTTTGAATGTATTGGCATTCTCCAAGGTTCTGAAGAAGTATGATAAGGTAAGATTTTGAGACTTTGTTTAGGGCTTCTTGAAGGGTTTATGACTGAAATGTGTGTTTATAGATAACTTCAAGGGATGCAACGAAGCATTACATGGAAGTGGTTGATGGTTCATACCTGGGAAGCTCTGATGAAGTAAGAGGCTTTACTTAGTTCTCTCAAGTCCTCTGTTCTCAACGAAGCCTTACATGGATCCTCTATTATGACAGGTTGTGCGACTCATGGAGCGTGTTGAAGCAACATTCGTAAAGCATTTTGCAAATGCTAATCGAACCAAAGGAATGAACATTTTACGGCCTAAAGCGAAAAAAGAGAGACACATACTTACATTCTCCACTGGTATGAACTATAATATGGAGGCAGCTTTTGGTTTTTGAAGTCCAAACTTTGTGGGTGTGCTTTATGAGAATTGCTTTTCAGGTTTCTCTGCTGGATGCGTATTCTCTCTTATAGTGGCTCTTGTAGCCATCATCCGCACCCGAAATATCTTACAAGGGGACGGCCAGAAGCAGTACATGAATACTATGTTCCCTCTTTATAGGTAACAAGTTTTAGTATTATTGTCCTTTCAAGCAATTCGAGTTGGAACATATGTTGCTTAGACGTTGTTGTTTTTTCTAATGCTTCTTGCAGCTTGTTCGGGTTTATCGTGCTGCACATAATAATGTATGCTGCTAATATATACTACTGGAGGCGATATAAAGTAAACTATTCATTCATATTTGGGTTCAAGCAAGGAACTGAACTTGGATACAGACAAGTCCTGCTTGTGGGTTTCACCATTGGAGTCTTTGCATTGCTTTGTGTTCTTGCCAATCTTGACATGGAGGCTGATCCTAAAACCGAAAGCTACCAAACATTTACTGAACTTCTTCCTCTTTTTCTACTTATTGTAAAAATTCTAAACCCTGGAAAATTGGAGTTTTGTCATAAAAAAAACAGCCAGTAAAACATTAGCATAATTAATAACTTTGTTATGTTTGTTTTTTCACTTTTGCAGGCTATGTTTGTGGTTCTAGTCTTGCCATTCAACTTCTTTTACCGCTCAAGTCGCTTCTTCTTCCTCGCTTGTGTGTTTCGTTGCCTCGCCGCTCCTCTTTACAAGGTAAACCAGTGCTCTAATAAGATGGTTGACTAAAAAGAATGTTGTGAATTACTATAATAATAGGATTTGGACCGTCACTTCTCCTGCAGGTAACATTGCCTGATTTCTTCTTGGCGGATCAGTTTACTAGCCAAGTTCAAGCTCTTAGAAGCATCGAGTTCTACATATGTTACTATGGTTGGGGAGACTTCAGACACAGAAAGAACACTTGTAAAAATAGTGTGTACAACAGTTTCTTGTTCATTGTTGCTATCATCCCTTATGTGTCTCGCCTCCTTCAGGTGGCTTAGCTTTTCTCTCCAAAAGAAAAAGTTCAACATCTCTAAGCATTCATTCAATAACTAAACTTTGTACTCAATGCAGTGCTTGCGACGGCTGTTTGAGGAGAAAAATCCGGAGCAAGGGTACAACGGAATCAAGTACTTCTTAACTATAGTAGCCGTTTGCTTGAGAACTGCTTACAGTTTCCACAAAGGTGATATCGTTTGGAGGGTAGTAGCTGTTATCTCCTCAGCTGCAGCTGCAATATTCTCTACTTACTGGGACTTTGTTCATGATTGGGGACTTCTACACCGGACATCGAAGAACCGCTGGCTTAGAGATAAACTTCTCATACCTCAAAAGAAAGTATATTTCATCGCCATGGTGAGTCTCAAAACCAAAAAAAAAAGAAGAATATTGATTCCATCTGAACATGTTTCATAGCAACTGATGTTTTAAGAACATGTATCAGATTTTGAATGTCTTGTTGAGATTTGCGTGGATTCAGACGGTTCTGGATTTCAACTTCTCCTTCATGCATAGACAGACGATGGTTACTGTTGTTGCTAGTCTTGAGATTATTCGTCGTGGTATATGGAGTTTCTTCAGGTCGGAAAAATACTTTAAAACTCATACCACTGATTCTACAGATTGTGTTCGTAACTCTCTGTTTTTTTTTTTTTTTTTATGTTTGTGGAAAACAGATTAGAGAATGAGCATTTGAACAATGTTGGGAAATACAGAGCCTTCAAGTCTGTTCCATTACCATTCAACTACGATGAAGATGAAGATAAAGACGATTAGAGTTTCCGAAGACTATGAGTGTACTCTACTCAGATTTGAACCGACTTTGATCCTTGTTTAATTTTTAAAGAGAATAGTTGCAAATTTGGGTTGAACAACAAGACTCTCTCGATCCCTAACATACTAACTAACAAAGATAAACAAGAGACAATGCTGGCCTCTGAATTCTCTCATTCAAATCAAAGAAACTTCAGATCAAAGCTGACAAAAGAAAAAAAGTCACTCATTCTAGGCGGACAACTAACTCATAAACATCATCATTGTCCGAAACTGAACTAATAATATATGAGTTAACAGCTTACTAAACCACAAAAGAACTAGAGTTCTTCAACTGGAATATTCATGGGCATTAACAAATTAAATGACCTTTAGATCAAATTATCACCATCCATCAATGGTCTTATAAAGTTTTAGAATCTAACAAAATGAAATGTTCTCTGTTCCTAGTGAACAATTTTAACCCCAAATCCAATATTGATAATCCCTTGAAAAAAAAAACCATTTAAATTTTTTAACCTATCCTCTCAGTCAACCCTGAGCTTGCTTCCTCGCAGCCAGTTCCTCTTCAGAGATCTCCTCTTCTTCTTCAAACTCATTCTTCACCTGTTCCGCAGCAGCTTTCTCCGCTGACAGAATGCGGTGGTAATAATCGGAGTGAGCATCCATACATCTAAACAACGCACTGTTGACTTCCATGCACTTGGTGAAGATATCTTCCTTGTTCTTCTCGGCTTCCTCCATGCAAACTTCCCACGCCGTGAATGATTCTCTGCAACCGCCTCTTTTCATAAACACGCAAAAGCTGCACTCTCCTCCTTCCTTTGGTTGATACGATCCTCTGGATTCTCCCGGATCTTTCCAAACGGTTGAAGAATCTCCCAGCTTCTCCGAAGAGTTCGAATCTCCGAGCTCCGGGAACGAGTCTCCGAGTTTCTCTGTTGAATTCTCCGTTTTGGGATCCGATGATGACATGATTCACTCACTCAGCCGCCGAGTAGATCTGTGGTAAACGCGACTTCTATGTTAAACCCTCTTTTAAACTCTTTTGTATACAACTATATTCACCACTAATAGTCAATGTTACCTTCTTTTGTTTGGTCAAAGTCAATGTTACCTCCTTTTGTTTATTCAAAGTCAAAGTTACCTTATATCATATTATTAGATTTGTTATTCGTTTTAATTATATACAAAAAAATCCGGATACCGGTAAAGCTTCGAATCAAAAACAAATAGAAAAATGTAATATCCTTTAGAAAACGAAGCAAATCACAAACACTATTTTCAAAAAGACGAATATCCGATCTGTATATTTCTAAATATGTAATGTAATTGTATATACAAGCCATTATATCTATTTGTATTTATGATATAATTTGGTCAATTTTTAACGTAAGTTGTTTTTAAAGTTTTTATTTAGGGTTATTGCACATCGAGTTTAATTTTTATGTTGAGTCAAATGTTAAACATATGAATTTCTTAATAGGTTTGTTACCAATGATTTTTTTTGCTTAACATTTATGTTAAAAATGTTAGTTTGTTAGTATGATATTATTATTTTTATTTTTATTTAATTTTATGAAGTTTGTTTATTTAATCTTAATTTTAAGTTTTATTTTTAATATAATTGAGGATAGAATCGAATAAAATTTGTTTATTTAATTTTAGTTTTCTTCACACACCAGCTTCTTGACGCCATAGTCAAAATGGTACATAGTCATTTATGGTTTGGATTTATTATTCCAGAACGAATCTTTGGACTTAAGATTTCGTTTCTTGTTGTAGATTCAAAGGATTCCGGCAAAACCTAGGGATAAACTGTTAGGAGGGATTTTAACCGCTGATTTCGATGAAGAATCTTGCTTGAGTAGGTATCAGTCTTCCTTGTACCGCAAGGCTTTGCCTTGCAACACTCCTCAAAGCCTTGTCTCTAAGCTTAGAAGCTATGAGAAGCTCCACAAGCGTTGCGGTCCAGGCACAGATGTTTACAAGGAAGCAACAAAGAATCTTGGTCATGATGATGAGAACCATGCAAACAAATCTGTCAGTGAATGCAAATACATTGTGTGGGTCGCGGTTTTTGGGCTTGGAAACAGAATACATACTCTCGCTTCTGTGTTCCTCTATGCTCTCTTGACAGAGAGAGTCGTTCTTGTTGATCAAATCAAAGACATTAGTGATCTCTTCTACGAGCCCTTTCCAGGTACTTCATGGTTACTCCCTCATTACTTTCCATTGATGGGTCAGATAGACAGCTACAGTATGGGATACTCTCGTTGTTACGGAATAATGTTGAATAATCATGCCATTAGCGCGAACTCAACCCCACAACATCTATATCTTCATGTCCTACATGATTCAAGGGATGTAGATAAGATGTTCTTTTGCCAAAAGGTATCAAACTATGATAGATAAAGTCCCTTGGTTGATTCTCAAAGAATAATGTTGAATAATATATATGAGTTAACATGATAATATCAAGGTAACCAAAGAATCATATTCTATGGAGGTTGATAACAGCTACGGATGAGACAAAGTGAAACAACAAACAAGTAAACTTTTCTGACTTGATCTTCAGACAAACTAGAAAAAAAATGCTGGAACCAGAATCAATCACTAAACAAACAAAAAGATCAGACCTTGTCTGTTTCATCAGGCACCAAATCACATTCAAATGAGGAAACAGCTTAGTAAACCACAAAAGAACCAGAGTTATTCACTGAGCATTAACAAAGTAATGACCTTTAGATCAAATTATCACCATCCATCAATAGTCTTATAAAGTTTTTTGAATCTAACAACATGACATGTTAACGATTTTTAACCCCAAATCCAATATTGATAATCCCCTGAACAAAAAAAAAACAATTAAAATATTTTTTACCAATCCTTTCAATCAACCCTGAGCTTGCTTCCTCGCAGCCACTTCCTCTTCAGAGATCTCTTCTTCTTTGTTCTTCTCGGCTTCAAACTCCTTCTTCACCTGTTCCGCAGCAGCTTTCTCCGCTGAAAGAACGCGGTGGTAATAATGGGAGTGAGCATCCATACATTTAAACAACGCACTGTTGACTTCCATGCACTTGGTGAAGATATCTTCCTTGTTCTTCTCGGCTTCCTCCATGCAAACTTCCCACGCCGTGAATGATTCTCTGCAACCGCCTCTTTTCATGAACACGCAAAAGCTGCACTCTCCTCCTTCCTTTGGTTGATACGATCCTCTGGATTCTACCGGATCTTTCCAAACGGTTGAAGAATCTCCCAGCTTCTCCGAAGAGTTCGAATCTCCGAGCTCCGGGGACGAGTCTCCGAGTTTCTCTGTTGAATTCTCCGTTTTGGGATCCGATGATGACATGATTCACTCACTCAGCCGCCGAGTAGATCTGTGGTAAACGCGACTTCTATGTTAAACCCTCTTTTAAACTCTTTTGTATACAACTATATTCAACGCTAATAGTCAATGTTACCTTCTTTTGTTTGGTCAAAGTCAATGTTACCTCCTTTTGTTTATTCAAAGTCAAAGTTACCTTATATCATATTATTAGATTTGTTATTCGTTTTAATTATATACAAAAAAATCCGGATATCCGTAAAGCTTCCAATCAAAACAAATAGCAAAATGTAATATTCGTTAGAAAATGAAGCAAATCACAAATACTATTTTTAATAAGCCGAATATCCGATATGTATATTTCTAAATATGTAATGTAATTGTATATACAAACCATTATATCTAGAGAAATTGGCGCCATTGCACCCATTTGAGGGTAGAATTAGAGACTTGCCCATGCAAGTTGGGAACCAAATAGTATGACCATTTTATCCCCGCAGACTACTCCTCTAGGGCTGCAGCTGCTTCTGGCGCGTGTCAGACTTCCTCTTCCACCCGTTGGTTAATTCCCATTTTCTTTCATTTTCGAAAAGCAACCGAACAGTTTCACTTTTCTCTTTTTGTAACCCTCATAAAGAAATGAATCTTTAAGATGAACAGTCTCATTTAATTTCCTCGTCTCAACCAACATTTCGTGCCATAAAGCACCGAATCCTCTTTCTCGAACCCTCAATCTCAAATTTATCCACCCTAATCTCTCAAAATCCCCTAACCGATGGATCGATTTGTTCTACCGCCGAGAATGTTCGCCGCCGGCGAAGAGCCTGTGGGCGAGCGTATCAACTCCTATCACAAAATAAAGAGGACGGAGATGATCATAGATGCTCTCGAACCGGAGGAGTTGGAGTTCTTGCGTAACTCCACATTCGGTAAGATACTTGCTATCGATGAGAATCCTCCTTTCTCCGGTGCGTTTGGTCAGTACATTATTGTGAGACTTCTGAAAGTCAACAAAAAGTACGAGATCTGGTTTTTGTTTGCGGGAACCCCTATTAGGATGTCTTTGCGCGAGTTTGCTATAGTGACGGGTCTGAATTGAGACAAGCTCCCACACCCTACCAAGAAGAAGAAGAAAAATCCGCTTAACGAGAAGCTCTACTTGAACGAGCTACTCGGGTCTCTGAAATCTTGTACCGTTGATACCGCCATTGATATGTTGAAGAAAAAGATAGTCAAGGACAGAGAAACCAGGATAAAATTCGCATGCCTTGCCATCACATCCTCGATCTTGTTTCCCTCCTCGCATATTCCTCGGCTAATTCCAGAGCACGTCGAAATGATCAGAGACCTTAATGAATTTATGTCTTACCCATGGGGCGGAGCATCATATCTTACGCTCATCACATCCATTATATCGAAGGATGAGATAGCTCTATCACAGGCTTCTGTAGCGATAAGGGGGTACGTAGATGCCATCCAATTGGTACTTCTGGCATCTGTTCCACAGCTGAAGGAAGAAATCACTCAGAATGACAATGTGTTGATTGTCGAGTCCGATAGCGAAGGTGAGACACCGACCGATGTGGCGGTTACTGCGGAAGTTAACGTTTCGAGGGTTGATAAACCACTAGCAGCTAACCGGTTCTGTCTCATCCCCGGGCATGCCAAAACAGTTGACACCGAATGTCAGGTACGGTTTGTCACTTTTCGTGAATTCGTTAACTTAAAGTGTGAGTACTAACATAATAATAAACTGGTAAATATTTCTATAACAGGTTATCTAGTTTTTTATATGCTAAAAGTGTAGTTAACTAGATAAGTAAAGTGTATACCCCCTATTATCGTTTGTGGTGATCCCTGATTCATCAAACTTACTTTGTGCTAACCTCACTCGCATTTGTTTAAGGTCCCCGCGAAGCCCATTATCGACGAACCGTACGAAGAGTGGTCAACTGGTGCAGATTTTGAATTGGTCGATGAAAGTGATGACCAGACTGTGGATCAGATGGTTGACTTGATCGAAGAAGGATTTAAGTTCCGGAAGGACATGTTCAAAGGTGGGCTGACCGGGAATGATCTTGCACGTATGAGGTTGGTGAAGAAACCGAAAGAGAAGGAACCAAAAGAGAAGCTTGACAAGGACAACGCGGCGGAAGTGACAGAAGGAGAGTCTTCCGACTCACGAGGCGTAAGCGCAATCGCGGACCTGGTTGCCTCACAGATGACTGACAAGCTAAGTTCATCCACCCGTGACATCCGTCAAGAGTTGAGCTCATTGGAGGGGCGATTAGAAAAGTTTCTGGACGCCAAGTTTGAAAATCTTGAGAGGAAGTTTATGGGTGTTGTTGTTGACAACCTGAAGATCATGCAGAGCGCAACAATCAAGGCGTCTATCGACTCCTTTAACATTCCAAACCCTAGCGGCCGGTCAATGGGAGATGCTTCTGGTCTCGATACAAGGGCAGACCGTCACCCTATTGGATCAGGAAACCTGCCTGAACCCACCCCGTCAACATCCCTGCTGCAATATCCGATTCCTTAATCAACGAAGTGCTGATTGACTTGAATGGACTGTCTGACGGGCAGGAAGATCCGTTGCGGGAGAAAATACCCAAGGTAGCCGCCAACGAAACCGCATGTAAAGTAAGCATATTCGTAGCAACTAAGTCTTAAATTTTATCTTTCGGTTATTTTCTCGTTGAACAAGCGCGCTAAACCGATTATAAAGGTCATATCTTTCAAGGGATCCTCGATAGCCCATGCCCTATCGACGTTAGCGGCAGAGGCATCTCCAAGGCTTACTGACCCGTCAAAGACAGTCGTTGAAGTTACCAACGGGAGTGAACAGGTACCCCTTTCCCTTAGCAGCCAAAATAACTGCATTATTAACCCACTATTAGCTAGTTGATATTTCTTTTTGTGATTATTTGAAGTTGCACAAGGACTCTGCATCTTTTGTTTCGTCACCGAATGAGTTGGCCCCAACTATCACACAACCATCCAATGCATCAGGAGAACTTGAGATGGATGAGGTAAACTTTTGTCTTGTCTCGACCTAATTACACTTTGTTCATGAATAATGCTGAGGTGTCACGGCTGTCAACATTCAATCAGATGCAAATACCTTATTATCTTCTCGAAATGCCGTCTTTCTCACTCGGACTCTCGCAGGAGGATGAAACCGTTGATACGGAGACGGTTAACCCGATAAACTATGTGTTGCCTGCTAAGGAACCGTCCGAGGAGGCCCTAGGGCAACGCAAGAGTAAAAGACCGAGGATAACGCCCGCTTGTCTACAAGACTACAAGTGCGATTCTAAAGCGACAGGAAGTCTCTCCATTATCCCTGATCTCGACCAGCGCTTTAAGCACATGGAAGAATCTGTTCTCCAAGAACCGTAAGCGTGTCAACTTTTTTTTACAGTACACGTAATTAAATTGTTTTCTTCCCCTATAATTAGTTAACTGATAAGGAAAGTTATTATAGGGGACTAATCTTGCGTAACGGGTATTCCGTTACCTCTTCGGAGTTTTGCGATATAGCCCACCGCTCCACGCTATTGCCTACTGGGGTAAGAAACAACCCCCGCTATTGTTTTCTATTGTACTCTCTTTATTTCTGATATGTCTTATACTCAAATTTAACAGGTAATGGACGCCCTCATTGAATTCGTGTCTCGGGGACCCGGTATTGGTCCCAATGTTGGTATTTACGACACCAGGCTTCCTGCAGCACTAATGAAACACCACTCTCGTTTCGTCAAGACGGCTTCGAAAGACCGTGTCAAGCTTAAGTTCACTGATGTCCCGTTAGAGAAAGACACGGAAAAGTCGCTTGAAAGGATATATTTCCCTTTCAACATGGACAAACAACACTGGGTTGGAGTATGTATCGACACCAAAGCGTGCACTCTCCATGTGCTGGATTGCAACACCTCTCTCCGCAACGACAACCTGTTGAAGAAAGAGCTTACTCCCATTGCAAACATGATCCCATATGTGCTGAAACACCTTGGATTCGTACAAATTAATGCTGGCGTCAAGCCTTTCACCGTATCCAGATGCAGGGGAATCCCGCAGGTCTCTAACCAGACTGATGCAGCAGTCACGACTGTTCTGCTGATTGAAGCTCACGTTGGAGAGGGTCTAGGTGGTTGTAAAGCGATCACTCCTCGGGCTCTTCCCGAGGCAGCCAAGCAATTGGCCGTTAAACTTTTTGAGGATATCACCATGTAACGGTGTTTATGTCGCGTTACATTCACCTTTAGCACTCCATTAAACGTTTTAAATATTCGATCTGCCATTGATTTCTAGATCATAATCTTTATCCTCTAGTTCTTTAGTTACGGAGCTACAAAGACATGTTCGGTTGTGGCCTTATCGCAACAAACTTCGCGATTTCCCGATAAGACATGGCGTAGACCGTTAACATATTTTTTATAATGGATGTGACATATTAGTTATGATCCGACCCGATAACCCACTTATCTCTATTTAACCACCGAAAACCAGCAGAAGAACCCTAAAAATCTATTTGGGGAAAATTATATCTAGAGAGGTTAAGAGAGAAATCCCGACCAAATATGAGCAATGTTTCCGGAATTTCTACTTGTTCATCCAGGATGCGGTCTAGAGTCGTTGGTCTCCCAAAGCGTTGCTGGTGCGGCTTTGATATTATCCCAAAGATGTCCAACTCAGTGAACAATCCGTACCGACGGTACTATAGATGTGGCTTTGCTGTAGCCAAGAAGGTTTGACTAGCTCCCTTTCCTCTTAATTTTCAAACGATTCGTCTCTTCCTTTCCTCTTATTTTTTGCTTTTTATAGTTGGAAAACGATGACCATGCTTTCCAGTGGGTTGATGAAGGGTTACTAGATGAGATAGAGACACTAAAGAGAAAACTGGGGAGGCTTGATGATATAGTTTCAGAGATCTTGGAAGAACGTGAACAAGGGGAGAAGAAGGCGTACGAGAGGTTGGAAATGAAGCTGGAGAAAGAGATATGGGAGAGGGTCGACGCTTCGTTGGCGGAGTCCAGTGTGAGGGTGAAGAGGATGTGTTTGGTTGTGGTAGTTGGATGTGTTATGTCTATTGCTCTCACGAGGGTGATAGGTTAATGAAATGTTGCTCTTTATCTTGTCGTTCTGTTCTGGATCTTTTGTGGAGCTTGTTTTTTCTGCAGTCATGAAATGTTTTGTGTTGTCTCAACTAACTCCATCTCTTTAATTGGGAATGGGTTTCGTTAACGCTTAGGCTTACAAGCTAAGTCATAACTGATATCAGTACAATTAAAAGATTAACACCTAACAGATTGCATTTTTAACAGATTGCATTGTATTTTATAATGCTTTTATAATTTGTTTAGTACCTTCCCTCTAAAAATTTTCCCTTTTAAATAATTTCAAAGCAACTTTTCCCTCCATCCCACACTTTTACTTATGAGTTGACCATGACGAACTTAACACAGTTGGTTAGCTAACTAACTGTATATGATAGCGGAATATATATATTAAGTTACCCACTAACACAGAAGATAACGAAACGAGTTCATACATTTAATGGGGGAGTCCTCATCCAGACCATCCATTGCACATACACTTGTGTCAATGTTGGCTGCTTAGGGGAACATAGTTTTAATACATCATAACCATTACAAAAGAAGGTCACCCCATATCTGACCATTACAAAAGAAACACATATCCACTCACCCCTACATACTTAGTCTCGACCCTCAACTTCAGATTGGCATTTTACAGGTGACCCTGTTGTGGTCAGTTCCCCCACACCTGCTGCATGTTCGGCGGCGCTTGAAAGCCTTCCTCATCCACATGTTAAATTTAAAAATAAATGTTAATAAATATATGACCAACTAGCTACAAACTTAGATGCTAATGTGGAAACATAGACTTCACGCTGCACTAACCGTAAATTCACCACGCGATGGGATCCTTGCCTTCCTTGGCCTTCCAGGCAGGCGGCGGGTGGCTGGAGGGCGTAGGGGACCATTTTCGCCATTCATACCAAACTTATAAGCAGCGACGTTGGCTTGGTCCACTGGGTTTATGCTTCCACCGTAAGCTAATGCCCAAAAAGCGTTGCTGTAATAGACATCAACCTTACTCTCCACTGACTGCTTTGCATGTATAGCAGCAGACACCGCATGGGTGCAAGGGATCGCCAGCGTCTCAAATTCCTTGCAGAAACAAGTCTTCTTTTCTAGGTCCACCCGGTAATACATTCCATTGGCATCAACAACCTCGTACTCATCGTCTATAATGACTTTCACCGCATATCCCGTCGAGGCTGAGAAGTTTTTTGTCAGAATTCCAGTTACCTTCGGAGTTAGCGGACGAATGTTACTTGCCGCTGCTTCCCGCCTACTTGCGAACCACCCCATCATCATTGACCGGATGTACTCCAGCAGTGGCACAATTGGATACTCCCTCGCTTCAGATAGTGCTGCATTCAGTGATTCGGCCAGGTTACTTGTCATTATGTTGTATCTTGCCCCATCGAATTGTGATCTTGCCCAGTGCTCCACGCCTATTCTGATCAGATAGTCTGCACAGGCCATGTCAACAACTTTTATCTCGTTGAAGTGGGTGTAGAAATCCTCTAGCTTGTAAGCCCTCGCCGCCTTTCCCAGCAGGTAAACCAAATGTTTCTTCTTGAAGATTGTCTGGATGTTTCTCTGTAGATGCAGCAAGCAAGCGCAATGTCTCGCCATCGGATAAATCTGATTCAAGAAATTAACGAGTTAGCAGGTAATATATGACTCTGTTATCCAGCAGACATGACCAACCAGCTAACACGACATTACTCTGAGTAATCGACAACTATCATAATTGCGTGCTAAGTTCTTTACTCACACCTTAAGCTTCAAGTTAACTATCAACATAATTCATGCAGGCTAACACAACACAGTTACTTTAACTATTTTCAATTTACCAAATTATCTTATAGAGGATTACCCTTCGTATTCCTGAGTAGATTGCAGTGTGCCTGTCTGAAACAAAGACTATGTCCTCAGCATCTGGAACAACTGTAAGAAGCTTGCTGAAGAACCAGGACCATGATTGGTCGTTTTCGCTGTCAACTACCCCAAAAGCAAGGGGAAATATTTGGTAGTTCCCGTCCTGCGCACTAGCTGTCAGCAAGCACCCCGCAAACTTGCTTTTCTGGTGGGTCCCATCAATGATTACCACCTTCCTCATGTAAGGTAATCCCTGGATACTTGCACCAAACGACAAGAAGATGTACTTGAAAAGCTGGACACCTCCATAACCTTGGCTCGTCTCCAAGGCTACCAGGGAACCAGGATTCGCAGCGGCCAGCTGCTGCAGATAGGAAGGCAGAGTAGTATATGCTTCTTCAGCATTCCCTCTGCCATTCTCGATAGCAATCTCTCTTGACTTCCAAGCAGTCCAGTAAGATATTGGGACACTGTGGTCAGTCCTCATTATCTCTCTTATAGCTCCAGGCCGCGGACCACTTCCTGTGCCATTGTACTTTTTCCTCATCATCCCTCCCACAACTGACGATGTGGCGTGTTTACTAAAATGACTTCTCTCATTTACAGTGCAGTGGTGTTGGTTTTCCATCGTCTTGATTTCAAAACGTGCGCACTCCGATAGCTTAGCGGCATAAACCTCCAGGAACAGTTAAGTCCACTACACGCCAGTACCATTTTACCAGGTTCGGATTTC
Source organism: Brassica juncea (assembly GCA_018703725.1). Taxonomy (NCBI): domain Eukaryota; kingdom Viridiplantae; phylum Streptophyta; class Magnoliopsida; order Brassicales; family Brassicaceae; genus Brassica; species Brassica juncea. The sequence goes on along the minus strand of CM031936.1, from coordinate 5,275,932 downwards.
CTGATAAAGTACCTGAACTTGTTAGCCAATGCATACAGCGACATGTGCGCCTTGAACGAGTCTCTGTCTACAAACACCTGCCCCACGTATAGATGACCATCCCCTGACTTGGATCTGCCTTATGGAATATATCAAGATTTAATGTTTACATTTAATGCAGCCGTTACCCAATAAATACGTCTGTACCCGTTAAATATATAGTTACAGTAAACGAAATTATTACCGAGAATATGGCAGTCATCATCATCATCGCAGTCTTGTCCTCCGTCACCTTGGCTCATCTGCACTTCAAAGTTATGGGTCCCATGTATGTCCGGGTCCGTCGCCTTCCCCTTGCCTTTGTCCTTAGCATCTTCACGACGACCCTCATCGCCACCCGTAACTTTTTATTAATTGCTAAACTAGCGTCAAACTTATTACTTTGTAATACAAACCTATGGCTAATGTGAGATTGCCTTGTTCCTGGTTTTCATTGGACATCTGTGAAAGCCTGATGATCTGTTCACCACTTTGGGTGAAGACATCCATTCCATCTGATGAGTCCGTCGCTGAATTGTCCCCAGATTCGTTCAAAAGTGGCTGTTCAATCTCAGCTCTGACCACAGCCACAGCGTCTTTTCTTATTTCTTCCATCTGCTCACTGCTGCAGATGCTCATCAGCTTCTCCTCGCTAATTTGGAGATATCCGGTGGGACGCATACCTGTTTCATCTAATATACTTAATGACTGCTATCAAATTATTTTCTCTCCACAGTTAAAGTTCTCTATGTAACTTACATCTCCAAGGTATTGGTTTCGGTGGCACGACATCTGTCCCGTCGTCTGCGACACCGTACTCCTCCCGACGTTTACTCATGTATCGACTAACATCGTGCTGACCAAAAGTCACGCACAGATGCAAGTCCACGAAATCCATCATCACTGACATGAAGAGCTCAACATCACCGTCCTCACGTATGTCAACAGGTTGAGCTGTGTAGTCTCCAGGGACCTTCATCCACTCGGGAAAGTCATATGTCAGAGCAATCGGGTCGGTAGGGGGCACACGATACTTCTCTCTAATAATCTCCACCAGGGATTCGTAAGTCTCATTCTCCCTCAATACCACATCGTATTTCACTTCAACGTGATCGATCTCGAACTTCCATGCTCCTTGTGAAACTCTTTGCCAGTCTCCAACAACCACTCTCACCAGATGGCCCATCGTTTCGTCTTGTTCCTGGCACTTTCCTGCACCACATACAATCTTAATGTTTAGTACCAATACAATTTCATCACACTTATATATCGACTACACATAAATGCCTAAATCTTAGATAACAAATATTTGTTTTCTGCAAAATTTTACCTTTTCTCTAAGAGAGAACGAACACTGTCAAACGAGTTCCTAGCCTCCAAACTCTTAATCACAGTTTTCGTTTTCACTTAACCTCTCTCTCGCAAATCTCCTCCCACTTGCTAAGGTTATATAATCTGCTCTATAAACCATTGTATCAATCCCTTTCCCCGATACGCAATTAAAATAACATTTACCGACGCAATCACCATCATAATGATAACGATTCCCTTCTTTATCCAGGAGTCCGTCGTCTGCACCGCCGTCCATCATCTGACCCACTTTTCTGCACTTTTCTCCACCAAATTCGTCTTCCTCTGCACTCTGACACACACGCCTCGTACTACCGCCGAATCTGAAAGAGATAAAGGAAGGGCAATCTCGTCCACGCAGACACAAAATGATATTGGCTTTTGTGTTTTCGGAGTCCAGGTGCATTTCGCCAATATGGGCCCTTCTTGGGTATATTACACACATTCACCCTTATATCTATTTGCATTTATGATATAATTTGGTCAATTTTTAATGTAACTCGTTTTTAAAGTTTTTATTTAGGGTTATTGCACATCGAGTTTAATTTTTTATGTTAAAAATGTTAGTTTGTTAGTATGATATTATTATTTTTATTTTTATTTAATTTTATGAAGTTTGTTGATTTAATTTTAATTTTTATTATTATTTTTAATATAATTGAGGATAGAATCGAATAAAATTTGTTTATTTAATTTTAGTTTTCTTCACACACCAGCTTCTTGACGCTATAGTCAAAACGGTACATAGTCATTTATGGTTTGGATTTATTATTCCAGAACGATTCTTTGGACTTAAGATTTCGTTTCTTGTTGTAGATTCAAAGGATTCCGGCAAAACCTAGGGATAAACTGTTAGGAGGGATTTTAACTGCTGATTTCGATGAAGAATCTTGCTTGAGTAGGTATCAGTCTTCCTTGTACCGCAAGGCTTTGCCTTGCAACACTCCTCAAAGCCTTGTCTCTAAGATTAGAAGCTATGAGAAGCTCCACAAGCGTTGCGGTCCAGGCACAGATGTTTACAAGGAAGCAACAAAGAATCTTGGTCATGATGATGAGAACCATGCAAACAAATCTGTTAGTGAATGCAAATACATTGTGTGGGTGGCGGTTTTTGGGCTTGGAAACAGAATACATACTCTCGCTTCTGTGTTCCTCTATGCTCTCTTGACAGAGAAAGTCGTTCTTGTTGATCAAATCAAAGACATTAGTGATCTCTTCTATGAGCCCTTTCCAGGTACTTCATGGTTACTCCCTCATGACTTTCCATTGATGGGTCAGATAGACAGCTACAGTATGGGATACTCTCGTTGTTACGGAATAATGTTGAATAATCATGCCATTAGCGCGAACTCAACCCCACAACATCTATATCTTCATGTCCTACATGATTCAAGGGATGTAGATAAGATGTTCTTTTGCCAAAAGGTATCAAACTATGATAGATAAAGTCCCTTGGTTGATTCTCAAAGAATAATGTTGAATAATATATATGAGTTAACATGATAATATCAAGGTAACCAAAGAATCATATTCTATGGAGGTTGACAACAGCTACGGATGAGACAAAGTGAAACAACAAACAAGTAAACTTTTCTGACTTGATCTTCAGACAAACTAGAAAAAAAATGCTGGAACCAGAATCAATCACTAAACAAACAAAAAGATCCGACCTTGTCTGTTTCATCAGGCACCAAATCACATTCAAATGAGGAAACAGCTTAGTAAACCACAAAAGAACCAGAGTTATTCACTGAGCATTAACAAAGTAATGACCTTTAGATCAAATTATCACCATCCATCAATAGTCTTATAAATTTTTTTGAATCTAACAACATGACATGTTAACGACTTTTTAACCCCAAATCCAATATTGATAATCCCCTGAACAAAAAAAAAAACAATTAAAATATTTTTTACCAATCCTTTCAGTCAACCCTGAGCTTGCTTCCTCGCAGCCACTTCCTCTTCAGAGATCTCTTCTTCAAACTCCTTCTTCACCTGTTCCGCAGCAGCTTTCTCCGCTGAAAGAACGCGGTGGTAATAATGGGAGTGAGCATCCATACATTTAAACAACGCACTGTTGACTTCCATGCACTTGGTGAAGATATCTTCCTTGTTCTTCTCGGCTTCCTCCATGCAAACTTCCCACGCCGTGAATGATTCTCTGCAACCGCCTCTTTTCATGAACACGCAAAAGCTGCACTCTCCTCCTTCCTTTGGTTGATACGATCCTCTGGATTCTACCGGATCTTTCCAAACGGTTGAAGAATCTCCCAGCTTCTCCGAAGAGTTCGAATCTCCGAGCTCCGGGGACGAGTCTCCGAGTTTCTCTGTTGAATTCTCCGTTTTGGGATCCGATGATGACATGATTCACTCACTCAGCCGCCGAGTAGATCTGTGGTAAACGCGACTTCTATGTTAAACCCTCTTTTAAACTCTTTTGTATACAACTATATTCAACGCTAATAGTCAATGTTACCTTCTTTTGTTTGGTCAAAGTCAATGTTACCTCCTTTTGTTTATTCAAAGTCAAAGTTACCTTATATCATATTATTAGATTTGTTATTCGTTTTAATTATATACAAAAAAATCCGGATACCGGTAAAGCTTCGAATCAAAAACAAATAGCAAAATGTAATATCCTTTAGAAAACGAAGCAAATCACAAACACTATTTTCAAAAAGCCGAATATCCGATCTGTATATTTCTAAATATGTAATGTAATTGTATATACAAGCCATTATATCTATTTGTATTTATGATATAATTTGGTCAATTTTTAACGTAAGTTGTTTTTAAAGTTTTTATTTAGGGTTATTGCACATCGAGTTTAATTTTTATGTTGAGTCAAATGTTAAACATATGAATTTCTTAATAGGTTTGTTACCAATGATTTTTTTTGCTTAACATTTATGTTAAAAATGTTAGTTTGTTAGTATGATATTATTATTTTTATTTTTATTTAATTTTATGAAGTTTGTTTATTTAATCTTAATTTTAAGTATTATTTTTAATATAATTGAGGATAAAATCGAATAAAATTTGTTTATTTAATTTTAGTTTTCTTCACACACCAGCTTCTTGACGCCATAGTCAAAACGGTACATAGTCATTTATGGTTTGGATTTATTATTCCAGAACGAATCTTTGGACTTAAGATTTCGTTTCTTGTTGTAGATTCAAAGAATTCCGGCAAAACCTAGGGATAAACTGTTAGGAGGGATTTTAACCGCTGATTTCGATGAAGAATCTTGCTTGAGTAGGTATCAGTCTTCCTTGTACCGCAAGGCTTTGCCTTGCAACACTCCTCAAAGCCTTGTCTCTAAGCTTAGAAGCTATGAGAAGCTCCACAAGCGTTGCGGTCCAGGCACAGATGTTTACAAGGAAGCAACAAAGAATCTTGGTCATGATGATGAGAATCATGCAAACAAATCTGTTAGTGAATGCAAATACATTGTGTGGGTCGCGGTTTTTGGGCTTGGAAACAGAATACATACTCTCGCTTCTGTGTTCCTCTATGCTCTCTTGACAGAGAGAGTCGTTCTTGTTGATCAAATCAAAGACATTAGTGATCTCTTCTACGAGCCCTTTCCAGGTACGTCATGGTTACTCCCTCATGACTTTCCATTGATGGGTCAGATAGACAGCTACAGTATGGGATACTCTCGTTGTTACGGAATAATGTTGAATAATCATGCCATTAGCGCGAACTCAACCCCACAACATCTATATCTTCATGTCCTACATGATTCAAGGGATGTAGATAAGATGTTCTTTTGCCAAAAGGTATCAAACTGTGATAGATAAAGTCCCTTGGTTGATTGTCAAAGCCAATGTCTACTTTGTCCCATCTCTATGGTTTAATCCGAGAACCGTCTTCTACCACCTGGTTCGATATCTTTTTCACCCGACGAATCAAGTTTGGGGTATGGTCACAAGATCCTACGACGCTTACTTAAGAGCAGACCAAACACTAGGGATCCAGGTACGTGTTTTCAGCAGAAGAGCTGGATATTTCCAGCACGTGATGGACCAGATCGTAGCATGCACACAAAGAGAGACACTGTTGCCTGAACTAGCTACACCGGTCACTAATACATCTAGAAGCAAGAAACTTGCTGTTCTTGTCACATCTCTGTATCCAGAGGACTCCAACAACCTAAACAATATGTATTGGGAACGACCAACTTCAACAGGAGACGTTGTACAAGTTAATCAGCCAAGTAGAGAAAGGTTTCAGCAAACAGACAAGAAGCTTCACGACCAAAAGGCGCTCGCTGAGATGTATCTTCTGAGTTTAACTGATAACATTGTCACAAGCGCAGGGTCTACGTTTGGATATGTTGCTCATAGTCTTGGAGGGTTAAAGCCGTGGTTACTCTATCGGCCAGTGAGAGGCAGAGCTCCTGATCCACCATGTGTTCGTGATGTATCCAAGGAGCATTGTTAGCTTACTTCTCCGAGTCATGGATGTGAGGCCAAAAAGAGAATTGACTTGGCGACAATCTTTCCTTTGTGAGACATTGTGACTTATGAGGATCTTTGAAATGATGGGGTTAAAATATTTGATGATACCCAAGATATATTATAGATCTTATTCTATTGAGACAGAGTTTCCCTGACTATTGATTGTATGCAAAGTAAACAAAACAGAGAAAAATGGAGAGTTGTAAATGTTTATAACCTGACCAGATATATTGGCCTGATTTATATTATTATGTTAAGTCTAAATAGCTACGGTGTCAACTAGTCTACAACGAAGATGCTTCACTGTCTAAGTCGTTTTTATTTGGTCATTGTAAAGCATTTCCTATATGATTATGACGTACAGACTGGAAACTATATCTACAGATAAACAAGATCTTCCGGATCAATGATATCATTAATTTATAACAATTTGTTTTGTATTTGTAATAAGAATCATTAATTAGTGAACTTAAAAATGTTTTGGAGTTCGTTAGCATTTGTAGAGCAAAGTTTTGTTAACTTAATCACAACTTAGATCTAAGCACACACACATATATTAACTGAATCAAAATAGGTAGGAACCATTCTTCCTTGTATCGCAAGCCATCACCAAACAATGCTTCTCAATATCTCGTGAACATGATCATGGGGATTATACTAAGATATTTTTTCTGCGGACAAGATCAAAGTCCAATCAGCAAAGTCCCATGAATCATGGGCATTTTTGTTTGTTTGTTTGTTTGTTTTTTTTAAAAAAACCAATTGACTGACATTTGATTTAGAGTTAACGCTTATTTGGCGCAATTTTTATTAGCGTAATATGCGACGCTTTCCTTAACAACATATCCCTTCATTACTGAATTTCTTATATGCATTGTGTGGATATTTTTGTATACTAAAAATACGGAAAAGTCATATATAAAATAGTTATATATAAAATAGACAATACACATCATAATATTAAATCCACATTTTGTTTGGGATTGACAAGCTATTTTTCGGCGAGAACTATCATATATCTAAATTATGATAGTGTTCTATATATTCATGTCCCCACCGATTGAAAGTTTAAAATTCGAAACCCCACGAATTAAAATTTGAAACTCTAGAATCCATTGACCTTATTTTTTTATAAACTTTATTGACTATCTAATCAGTTCCAGGAAGAATGCAGTTAGTGCTAAAGAGTGTACTAGTTACCATACCATTTGATTTGAATACCTTTCGACTATGTTAAGGGAATGGACTGATCTTCTATTACGATCCATCATTTTAACCATTTGGGTCGAAATGGAAGCCTAAACATTTTATTGATAAAATCTTTACAATTGTAACCGTTTAGTTCCCAACAAAAACAAACTTATGACTAACATGAATACAAACTGAATCCCAATGAATTACCACCAAATTAACACCCGATAAAAATAACTCGCCGACCTTCTAAAGGATATTAATTTGGTTTTAAATCTAATTTATAAGGTTTATATATAGTCTGATTACAATACATAAACCATCTTTAAACCAATAAAATTAAGGTAAGTTATGGATTCTGGAATTTTAGTTTTGAGGAGTTTAGTTTTGAACTTTTTTAATCTGTGAGAATACGGATTTCGAACTTTAAATTCGAAAATATATAGAATTTAGTAATAGTTTGAGAGACATGCTATACAATAGTTTTCATGGAAAAATAGTTTTCGGACTTTTTTAGATTTCAATTCTAGTTTAAATCATTAAGCTCTCCATGGAAATCGATTGGTATAATACTAATTAGTGACTATTGACTAGTGGTGGAGAAAAGAATTCTTTTCACCGGGATCAATACGAATATATGTATCTAATAATGTTAAAAGAGATGCAACAAATAAGATTTTAACTTTAAACAAAAAGTACAATTGTACATCAATTAACCATTTTTTTTCTTTTTACCCTCGCAAACTTTCAGTATAAACAACAAAAAAATAAAAATCATGGGGTCAGTTGACCCCCGTCTTCCTCGAGGAGCTCCGCCGCTGCTATTGACCCATATTATATGTTATACTAGCAAAAATATGGAAATATGCATATTACATCGTCCTAGAAAATAGTCAAGGTTGCCTTCTTTTTTTTTGGTCAAAGTCAATGTTACCTTACTTGTTGTTAATCTACGTTATTAAAATGTAGCAACATTTTTTAGCAAATTAAGATCTTTTTCGTCAGCATATTGAGATCTAATTATCAATACAATCGTGTGTATGTAAGAACGTTTCAGTTTAAGATCTCTCTCTTTGTTTAAGCCAAAACTTCTCTGCTCTTCTTTTTACTCACCTCTTTGTTCTTTTTTGTTATTGGTATCCTGTTCTTTCTTTTGCCTTGGTTTTTCTTGATTTTTTTACATAGTTTTTGACTATAACATCATTTACTGTCTTTATCATTGTTTATTGAGTTACATGTGTTTTCAATAAAAAACACCTTTTCTTTTTGAACAGATTCCTTTTCTATTGGTTTGTTGTTTGATGAACGCTATGGATTCCAAACAATCATCTGATCCATATGATGGAGTAAAGACATACTATCAAAGATCAATTCAACCAACAACATATGATCAATTCATAAAGGTGCGTACGTTTTGAATATTTATATGTTTATACCTTTGTTCTCTGTTCATATTTAATCTTACATTCAGTAAATAGTTACTGCATTTATATAAAATATGTTTAAAAAAATCAGTAGTTAGAAGTAAATCAGTAATAATCTTTTTTTATAAGGCTGCGTGAATTAAAATTGATCATCTTAGTGTAGAGTTTCTCAAGATTATAATTTGATTGAAACTTGTTGAAATATATTTAACTTTTAATAAATTGATAATCTATTAGGTGATAACCTCAGTTTTGAGGCTGGTTTAATTGCTGTTTTCGATTGGTTAAATGAAATGAAGGTTTGTCAAAAAAAAAAATGAAATGAAGGGCTAGGCTTGTATCTATTAATTTTGGGCCTAGTTGTTGAAGGCCCAGAGGCAACAATTATAATAAACTGACTACTTCAGATTTTCTGTTTCAAACCGTTGGAAACAGAGTAACGACTCTGAAGGTCGTTTATTATTTATTTATTATGGTTTTAGTAGTTTGTTTTCAGAGAACGAAATCTACTTAAAAATCAGTACATAAGTTTTGCATGCTACATGCAGTAATTTTCATCACATGTAACAAACAAAAAGTAGAAGTATAATAGCTTTTTAAAAAAATTATTCTGTGGTAGTTGCGGTAAGTTTTCTCTAGAAATACTATATAAAAGTCATCATTTTAAAATACGGATCTCTTTTCAAATACAAGTTGTCAAATGGTGAAAGCATTAAGAAAAACTATGGTCTATTGAATTGATATGTGAAGGCTGCTCAACTTAGGCCATTCTAGGAAACTCGTTTTTGGCCAATCAAGTTTGTTTACTTTTTATATTCTCAGTCAACAACGCGAACTTGTGCATCTGAGCCAAAGATTATTATTAGTTGAATAAGTAAATGAATATGATTTGTCAATTCAACAATAATTCATGATTACAGAAAAGATCAAGATCAAAATAATACATGACATGTGATGTATTGTATACATTCCAAGCTTCTGAAATAATTTACAGCTCTTGTTGATTATTCGAAACAGCTTTTTCATTGGCCATTTCTTGGTTTGTTAAATCCACAATACAACTTGATGATTCTATAGATCGAATATAAAGACTTTTATATACATTAAACAAAACTTGAGTCACGTTCGGGGGTTCGTTGATAGGCACAACATAACAATGACACGTTAGAATATTCAAACTTTTATTTTAAAATATCAAGGACTCGTCCACTTTGCATCACATATAAAAGTTGTAATCACCTTAGATATATATAACAATAACTCTTTATGAATCATGTTTTGACCATAACCAATCAAACTAAAGTCAACATGTATCACCTGTTTCAGATCTCCGGCGATGTCGTTAGGTCTTTGGGATTGAAGATGAAGTTTATGATAACATTCATCTTCACTGGTGTACTCATTGGTTCTGTATTCTTACTATCATCCACAGACAACTTCAACGACCAACTTCTTTACGCTACAATCAACGGTAAGCAAACAAAAATACCATTTATCTTTTGAATATATATGTTTTTTTTTGTTGAACTTATATTCACTTTTTGTTGTGCTTAATAGGTTCGAAAGAATCCAAAACACCTCAGGATAAATTGAAAGGAGGGCTATTAACAGCAGACTTCGATGAACGTTCTTGCGTGAGTAGGTACTATCAATCATCCTTGTACCGCAAGCCATCTCCGTACAAACCTTCCGAGTACCTAATCTCCAAGCTAAGAAGCTACGAGAAGCTCCACAAGCGTTGCGGTCCAGGGACAAGAGCTTACAAGGAAGCAACCAAGACTCTTCATGGTCATGATGACAAGAACTACGCAAACAAGACCGTTGGTGAATGCAAATACATTGTGTGGGTCGCGGTTTACGGTCTTGGAAACAGAATACTAACTCTTGCATCCGTCTTCCTCTACGCGCTCTTGACGGACAGAGTCGTTCTCGTTGACCAAAGCAAAGACATTAGTGATCTCTTCTGCGAGCCGTTTCCAGGTACTTCGTGGTTACTCCCTCGTGACTTCCCGTTGACGAGGCAGATCGATGGATACAACAGGGAATACTCTCGTTGTTACGGAACAATGTTGAACAATCATGCCATTAGCGCGAACTCGACCCCGCCACATCTTTATCTTCATATCATACATGATTCAAGAGATGAAGACAAGATGTTCTTCTGTCCAAAGGATCAAACTATGATAGACAAAGTCCCATGGTTGATTGTCAAAGCCAATGTCTACTTTGTTCCATCTCTATGGTTTAATCCGAGTTTCCACACCGAACTGGTGAAGATGTTCCCGCAGAAGGAAGCAGTGTTTCATCTCTTGGCTAGGTATCTGTACCACCCGACGAATGAAGTTTGGGGTATGATCACTAAGTACTACAAGGCTCACTTAGCCAGAGCAGACGAGAGGCTCGGGATTCAAATACGTGTTTTCAGCGGCGGCCCGGGGTACTTACAAAACGTCATGGACCAGGTCTTGTCCTGTACACAAAGAGAGAAGCTATTACCTCAAGCAGCGGCTTCACAAGAAGTTAATATAACGCAAAGTCAGAAAGTTAAAGCTGTTCTTGTCACATCTCTGTATCCAGAGTACTCTGACCGCTTGAGGAACATGTTTTCGAAGCAACCTAGTTCGACAGGAGAGACGATCAAAGTTTATCAACCTAGTGGTGAGAGGTATCAACAGACAGACAAGAAGATTCATGACCAAAAGGCGCTAACAGAGATGTATCTTCTGAGTTTAACTGATAAAGTTGTCACGAGCGCAAGGTCCACGTTCGGGTACGTTGCTCATAGTCTTGGAGGGTTAAAGCCATGGTTACTGTATCAGCCGAGGGATGCATCAGTTCCTGATCCGCCGTGTGTTCGATCCACTTCGATTGAGCCTTGTCACCTTACTTCACCGTCTCATGGATGTGACGCTGATTGGGGAACTGACTCGGGGAAGGTTCTTCCGTTTGTGAAGCATTGCGAGGATCGTGATAATGATGGTCTCAAGCTGTTTGATGAGTTGTAGCAGTAGTTCTTGTTTATCTTTTTAGATTATTTCATTGGATTATTTTGAGTTACTGAAACAGAGGATGAATGTTAATCTATCTTTTGTTTCTTGTCTATTAATAATTATTTAAATGTTTAATAGAAGATTTTACATAACTGTATTCTCTGTATCAATATGTTAATGCATAGAATATACATAGAATCATAGCTTTTGTGATAACTTATAAATACTGTGTTTCTACATATAAACACATTGTTATACATAAAACCATGTGTTTTGTGATAACTTATAATAATATTGTGTTTCTACATATAAACACATTATTATACCTTCGTTCTAAGGAAAAAGCTCTGAAGTAACCGTATAAAGAAGCGTATCTACATGAACAGTGAGCACACATTCTCATTACGCCCATGCAGATCCTAAATTTCTTCTCAACTGATGAACAGAGAACTCTGTTTTCAGTACCTATAAATAACTATGTCTCCACATCGTCATTTGTCACCTGAGCTTTTCAATATAGGCTCTCCATAGATTCTTGTATCATTGTCGTGATTGGAGTCTCTTGACTAGTTGACTTGTAATATAGCATGGTGTATGGTAGACCGTCTCTTCAGCCTTCAGTGACCATGTTGTGTGTAACAGAAGTGGGCTTTTATACCTCGATCTTCTAGCAACAAATTCTATAGTTTTCTCGACATTGTGAAGCTTAATCAAAGCATCAAATGCGACGTTATAGCAAACCCTATCAAGTGAAATGTTCATGTCTCTAAACCCTATAAACTTATGATAAGCTTCCTCTAACTTGGCCATCTGACAATGGCCTGTGGTTCATAGGCGCACCGATCTCTCACCTAGGTTCGCCCTGCTGTAGTTTCTAGCTTGCTATCGTTGATAAAATGCAAAGCGTTGGGCATATTCATGTTCTTGCGATGTCCTTGAATTATTGCATAGTAACCAGACGGAGGGCCTATTTCAACGTGACACTTATCTATTCTTTCACAAACTTTGTATTAATATTGCGTATTCCATACTAAACTAGATAAAAATTTAAAAATACTACATAAACTCTACGCATCATGCTTTTTCATCCCGAATAGACACTATGCATAAAGTTCATGTTGACATAAACCCTTTTTCCGTAACCACACATATCCGGATCAAATCAATACAAACACATCCATATGATATTTTGTCTGTTTCTCTGTGTGAGTATGGACTCATCATTTCTCTACTTTCTCATCATTTTCTAGGGAAATGTATGATTGAGACTCTGAGAGAAATTATAATATGGTATTAAGTATTTTAAATTGTATAGGAAAATTTTAAAAGAAAAATATGGAAGATTTATGAAAGGTTTATAGAAAATTTAAGCATAATTGAATGGGAAAATTCTGTAAAAATGTGTGAATTAATAATGAATGACATTTAGTGTATATATTTTAAAAATAATATTGCATTTATAATTTAATATATTCATCTTCTCAAAGAGGATTTTCAATCTTTCTCAACAATAAAGAAAAACAAATTCCTTTATCAACCTATATTTCAAAATTACGGTTCAAATTATTTGAGATTCTAAGAATAGAAAAGTGTATAAAAATCCATTCCTTGATTCGTTTTATGAAAAAAATGTTGAGATTTCTTATGAGTATTCTTTGCCTAAATAGGTAACAAGTTAAGGTTTAGTATTATATTCTACAATGTTCACTTATTAACTGTGGATAAGAGACTTGTGGTTCACGTCTAGAGGATAGGCCGGTCCCTACCATCACTAAAAAGGTATGTCAAAGGATGAGATTGTGATTATACCAACAAAGAGACAAGATGCTTCACCGTCACCTACAGTGACAGCACCATGCACATTTATCATCACATCTACTATAACAAGTACAATATTTTTTACCAAAAAAAGAAAAACACAAGTACAATATTCTTCTACCAAAATCTAGAATTGGTCTTGTAGTCACAGTTGAACTCTTTGACAGCGCTCTTTATAACAACTGAAACTCTGAATTTGAAGATGGAGCTAGTGACAACAGTTGTCACTTTGATAGACTCAAGTTATCTCTGTACTTGTAAAACTCAAACTCTTGTATTGAATATGAAGAAAGTGTTTACAGCTTTGTAGCTCAACAATGGTTCACTCTCATCACGAGTTCACCATCATCGATAGTCTCATAGCGACTAGAAACAGAGGACTCATATCGTCACTCTAAACAACATACAAAGCATGCCTAACAATATTCAATCTTTCTCTATTTAAGTCTCAGCTAGCTCACTGAAGACTGTAACTGACAAGACTCTAATTCCCACTGAAGGTCTCTGTACTTCTCTTCTTTATTCAAAACCTCTCTCCCTTCCCGAGTGTTACTCATTTGAATCCTTTTCCCCCTCTTCTACGACATCTTTCCCTCTTCTCCCTTTGTTCTTCCTATAATATGCTTTCTTGAACCTATCAATACTCCCCCCAACGAAATCCAGCTTGCCCTCAAGCTGGTAATCAGGAAACTGAGTGATGAAATCCTGATATAACAGCCAAGAGTTCTCCAAGGATGACTTCCCCTGCCATTTAACCAATAACTCCAGCTCCCCTTTATCATCATAACGCTTCTCGAGTACATCTTCTGGTGCTATGGGTTCATCCTCATCCGATAAACTTCCTGGAGGTAATACATTGGACTGATCCATCGGTCCCAAAGCCAATTTCAACTGAGATATATGAAAGACAGAATGAATCTTTGCCGCCGGTGGCAATTGCAACTTATAAGCCGCCTTTCCCACTCTCTCCAATACCCGATATGGCCCGTAAAATTTGGCTGCCAACTTCTGACAAATGCGGTGAGCTACTGTCTTCTGACGGTATGGCTGTAGTTTCAGATACACCATATCACCGACAGAAAGTTCCACATCTCTTCTGGATTTGTCAGCCTGTGTCTTCATTATCTCTTGAGCTCGTACCAAAGTACGCTTCAACGAAATCAGTGTAGCATCTCTCTCTTGCAGTGCCTTCTCCAGCTCAAAATTACTCGTAGACCCTTGTTCAAAACGCAAAATAGCAGGAGGATCCCTGCCATAGACGACTTTGAAAGGAGTGGTCTGGATGGACTTGTGATATGTGGTATTATACCATAACTCAGCCCAAGCCAAATAGTGATGCCAAGTCCGCGGTTGTGAAGAAGAAAAACAACGCAAGTAAGTCTCTAAACATCGGTTTAACACTTCAGATTGACCATCAGTCTGAGGGTGAAACGCCGTGCTATACTGCAACTTAGTGCCCGCCAACCTAAAAATTTCTGTCCAAAACGAGCTTAGGAATATGCGGTCGCGATCAGTCGTAATACTCTTCGGAAATCCATGAAGACGCACGATCTCAGAGACGAACTTCTTTGCTACATCCAATGCAGAATAAGGATGCTTAAGGCCGATGAAGTGAGCAAACTTACTCAAACGATCAATTATCACTAACACACTGTTGTACCCGTTCGAACGTGGAAGTCCCTCAATGAAATCCATGTTGATATCTTCCCATATCAGTGTAGGAATAGGTAAGGGTTGCAGCAAACCGGCTGGAGATAACGTTGAATGTTTATGCGTCTGACAAACTTCACAAGGTGCCACATATTTCTGAATGTGTTTATACATCCCTGCCCAATAAAAAGAGCATTGCACGCGTTTAAGTGTTTTCAACACACCTGAATGACCACCCATCTTGCTGTCATGAGCTTCCTGTAGAATCACAGAGATGAATTTTGAAGTCTTTGGAATGACTAATCTCCGTTTTGACCACAAACGTCTGTCGATCACCGTATACTTCTTAGACTGCAATCCACCACTCTGAATCTGATGAATCAAGTTTTGAAGCCTGTCATCATCATGAATCTCTTTATATAAATCCTCCCATTGCAGCGCCGTTGGTATAGTCAGAGTAAGAAGCATTGTAGCCATTGACATTGAACGAGAAAGTCCATCAGCTACGCGGTTTTCGGGTCCTGGTTTGTAGAATATCTCAAAATCAAATCCCAATATCTTGGTCAGCCATCTCTGATATTCCATATTCACCTCCTTCTGTTCAAGTAAGAACTTCAAGCTCCTCTGATCGGTATAAACATGAAATTTGCGACCGAGTAAATAGTGTTTCCATTTCCTTATCGCCATTACTATCGCCATAAGTTCCCGTTCGTACGCAGGTTTCATCTGTTCTCGTGGTGTCAACGCATGGCTGAAAAAAGCAATAGGCCTTTTGTTCTGTATCAACACCGCTCCCAAACCAAAACCAGAAGCATCCGATTCAATCACAAACACGTCCTGAAAGTTCGGTAGTGCCAACACATGAGCATTAACCATAGCCAACTTTAACTTCTCCAAGGATTCTTGTGATTCTGGTGACCAATGAAATTGATCTTTCTTCAGCAAGTTTGTCAAGGGACGAGCAATAATCCCATAGTCTTTAACAAACTTTCTGTAATAACCCGTCAAACCCAAAAACCCTCTGAGCTGTTTGATCGTCTTTGGAATCGGCCAAGCTGTCATCGCTTCAGTCTTAGCAGAATCAGTAGCCACACCCTTATCTGAAATGATATGACCCAAGTATTCCACCGACTCAACTCCAAAGCTACATTTCTTTAGGTTAGCGAACAAACACTGCTCTCGTAAGATTTGAAGAACCAATCGAATATGTTGTTCGTGAGTTTCATGATCTTTACTATAGATCAAAATATCATCAAAGAAGACAAGGACAAACCGGCGTAGGTATGGTTTAAAAACCTGGTTCATCAAAGCTTGAAAAGTTGCTGGAGCGTTGGTGAGGCCAAATGGCATCACCAAGAATTCATAGTGACCCTCCACAGTTCGAAACGCCGTTTTCTCAATATCAGACTCCACCATCCTGATCTGATGATAACCTGACCTCAAATCCAGTTTCGTGAACACTCTAGCTCCATATAACTCGTCCAATAACTGGTCAATTACTGGTATTGGATATTTATCCAATACAGTGGCTCTGTTCAATCCTCTATAATCGACACAAAACCGCAAAGAACCGTCCTTCTTCTTGACTAATAAGACCGGGCTTGAGAAAGGACTAGTGCTTGGTCTGATAATTCCACTCTGTAACATATCGTTGACCATATCTTCCATAGCCACTTTGCTCGCATGAGGATACCTATAAGGACGAACAGAGACAGATGACACTCCCGGTTTAAGAATAATGGCGTGTTCTTTTCCTCGGAATGGAGGCAAAGATGTAGGTATGGCAAACACGTCTTTGTATTCTTGGAGTATCATCGAGAGTTGAGTACGAACTTCTGGAAACGTTGATGTTGCAGTAGAGGTAGCAAGCAGCACTTCCCTTCCTGGCCTGCTAACTGTACAGACTGGTTTCAATGACTTGAGTGAGAGTTTGGTACTGTGCAAGGACTTATCACCGAGCAGAGTAACCAATTTCCCCTCATAGGTGAACGAAAAGACCTGCTCCTTCCAGTCTACTTCGCAAACACCCAAGGTTTCAAGCCACTGAACGCCGAGTATCACATCCACGTTCCCCAGTTCAAGAGAGATGAAGTCACTTATGAAGTTGGTTTGATGTAATTGGAATGGAACTGCTTGGCAAACTCCCAATGCGTTCACAGTCACTCCATTACCCAACAACACGTTCAAGCTACTTTCAGCAGAAATTTTCAATTGTAGCTTGTTCACAACGTCAGGTGAAATGAAGTTGTGAGATGCTCCGCTATCGAGCATGACTATCACCTCTTTGTTTTGTATCCATCCCCTCATCTTTGTTGTTCGTGGGGACTCCAGACCAAGATACGAATTAAATGACAATGTGCAAAGTGTCTGTGTTTCCGTATCTTGGGGTTGATCATCAATCTCATCACGTAGATCAACCACTTCGAGCTCCAGTCCATTAATGACCGTTAGGACGCGGAATTCTTTGTGAGGACACACGTCTTTATGAGCTGGTGACCAAGGTGCCTTACACTTGAAGCAGATTTTGTCTTTTCGCATACGGTCCAACTCTGCATCTGAATGTTGTAATCTTGGTCTCACATAAGTGCGATTAGGTGGTAAGTTCTCCTTAGTTGAGGTTGCTTCTATCTTGAGTGGTTCGGTACGTTGTTTGTTATTGTACGGAACATTCCGAGCACCCGACGTCTGCCGTTGATAGCCTCCCCGCCCTTCACTAGCGGCCGAGCTTATCACGCTACAGAACGTCGTCTTCTGCATCTTCAGCACCGCCAGTTTGTGTTGAGTTAACGTCACCGGTTCCTTTAAACGGATTACTTCTTTCATGTCTGGCTTCAAACCATTGAAAAATACTCGTATCAAATTCTTCTCATCGATTCCTGTAACCTGATTCCTCAAGGCCTCAAACTCACTCACATATTCTGCAATATCTCCCTCCTGTTGTATACGAAACAATCTTGCTGCAGGATCATTGTCAATAGGACCACTGAACCGATCCAATAATCTCTCTGTGAACTGTGTCCAGTTTACAAACGGCTCACTCATGATCTCTCCATTGAACCACTGCAACACTGACCCTTCCAAACTCAACGATACGAGATGAAGTTTCTCCTCTTCACTGAAGTTTCCGAACCTGAAAAATCTCTCAGCACGAGAAATCCAATCGAATGGCATCTCGCCAGAGAACACTGGCATTTCAATTTTTCTCAACATCTTATCTCTATTGGCAAGAGTTCCATGAATTCCCCGATAACCTAACTGGTGTAAAGATGTTTCCGATTCCGCGTTAACTATCGGTACCTGAGGTAATGGAAGTTCCGATGAAGAAGCGATCTCTTTCCCTGGCCGTAGACTGAATAACGCCGCGTTCTCCATCCGAGTCAAAGCTTCCGTAATACTATCCATCTTGCTCTCCATTGCTTCGAATCTTGATTTTGAATCGCTCGATAACGTCTCCATCTTCGTCTCGATCGAATCAAGCCTCTTCGTTGTTGTACGGTCACTCTGACCGAGTCTTTCGCATTTCTGATTCGCCAACTCCACCTCCACTTGTAGCTGTGCGAAATCTATCGCCGGAGTTGCTTCCGCGGTTATCGCCTTCTCCCGATCTCCTCCGTGACGCGTCTCCACCATTTCTACGCTCCGCGGTTGTTACGATCAGTTTCGCCGCACCAATGATAGACTCAAGTTATCTCTGTACTTGTAAAACTCAAACTCTTGTATTGAATATGAAGAAAGTGTTTACAGCTTTGTAGCTCAACAATGGTTCACTCTCATCACGAGTTCACCATCATCGATAGTCTCATAGCGACTAGAAACAGAGGACTCATATCGTCACTCTAAACAACATACAAAGCATGCCTAACAATATTCAATCTTTCTCTATTTAAGTCTCAGCTAGCTCACTGAAGACTGTAACTGACAAGACTCTAATTCCCACCGAAGGTCTCTGTACTTCTCTTCTTTATTCAAAACCTCTCTCCCTTCCCGAGTGTTACTCATTTGAATCCTTTTCCCCCTCTTCTACGACATCTTTCCCTCTTCTCCCTTTGTTCTTCCTATAATATGCTTTCTTGAACCTATCACACTTGCTTGCTACTTTTATCGTTGATGTTACTATTGTTATTCACCTTCAACCATCGGCCTCTTGATACTACAATCAACGGTAAACTCATTCATTTTTTTGGTTTTGTTAAATCAAGAAATCTCCTTTGACATTTCCTGTATAGGTCCAAAGGATTCCGAAAAACCAAGGGATGAACTGTTAGGAGGGCTGCTTACAGAAGAGTTTGATGAAGATTCTTGCTTGAGTAGGTATCAGTCTTCCTTGTATCGCAAGACTTCACCTTACAAGCCTTCTAAATATCTCATCTCTAAGCTTAGACGCTATGAGATGCTTCACAAGCGTTGCGGTCCAGGCACAGAAGCTTACAAGAGAGCTACAGAAAATCTTGTTCACAACGATTATATTAATCATGTAAACAACTCTGGTAATGAATGCCAGTATGTGTTGGTGATGTCGTCATTGTCAGGGTTAGGGTTAGGAAACCGGATAATGTCTATGGTTTCTGTGTTCCTCTATGCTCTCTTGACAGAGAGAATCATGCTTGCTGACCAAAGGGGTGATACAAGCGACCTCTTCTGCGAGCCTTTTCCTGGTGCTTCCTGGTTACTACCTCTTGATTCTCCATTGATGGATCATCTCGATAGCTTCAACATGAAGTACTCACGTAGTTACGGAACAATGCTGAAGAATCATGGCATTAACTCCACTACAATCCCGTCACAACTTTATCTTTATCTTTTCCATGATTATAGTGATCTTGATAAGATGTTATGTTCTTCTGTGAAGATAACCAAATGATCATAGGGAAAGTGCCTTGGCTGGTTGTTAAGTCAAATCAATACTTTGTTCCATCTCTATGGTTGATCCCTAGCTTTCAGACCGAACTCATCAAGCTGTTCCCACAGAAAGATACTGTCTTCCACCATTTGAGTCGGTATCTTCTCCACCCTACAAACCAAGTATGGGGTATGGTCACAAGGTCCTACATTGCTTACTTATCAAGAGCAGACGAGATACTTGGGATCCAAGTAAGGGTTTTTGAAGAAGGAACAAGTCCCATCAAGCATGTGATGGATCAGATTGTAGCCTGTACGCAAAGAGAGAAACTGTTACCAGAAGTGGATACTCAAGGCTCTGAAGCCACCACCACAGAGAAACCGTCTAAACTCAAAGCTGTCCTAGTCACTTCCCTGACTCCTGGATACTCGGAGAATCTCAAGAGTATGTACTGGGAGCATCCGACTTCGACAGGAGAGGTAGTTGCAGTTCACCAGCCAAGCCAAGAAGCGTATCAGCAGAGTGACAAGAAGCTGCACAACCAAAAGGCCCTTGCTGAGATGTTTCTCTTGAGTATGACGGATAAAGTTGTGATCAGCGCTTCGTCTACGTTCGGATACGTAGCTCAAGGTATCGGCGGATTAAAGTCATGGATACTCTACGAACCTGTAAACCACACAGTTCCTGATCCACCTTGTGGTCGTGCCATTTCGATGGAGCCGTGTTTCTATGTCCCTCCTGTTTATGGCTGCAAAGGTAAGACCGGAACCAACACAGGAAACATTGTTCCTTTAGTAAGACATTGTGAGGATAGAATCTGTGGGATCAAGCTAGTTCAAGATACCTCATGATTTTTAGCTTCTATGAAAATTAGAGACACAATAAACAGAGAATCAAAAGAAGTGTTGCATCCACAAAGATGTTAATATAAAAGTTATTTATATATATTGCGAAAATCCATAGTAGACAGAGTTGCATCTTTACTTCTCTATCTTGAGAACACCAAATAAAAAGTACAAGAATCTTTTTATGTCATATTACATCATGTTCATTCATTCATAGAATATAGCTTCAGAGTTTCTCCATCATGCAAATTAGCTGTCTCTCCGTGTGAGTGTGGACCCAACATCTCTTCAATTTCTAATCATTCTCAAGGGAAATGTAAGATTGAGACTTTGAGAGAAATTATGAAATGGTATTTAATTATTTTAAATTGTATAGGTAAATTTTAAAAGAAAAAATATGGAAGATTTATGAAAGGTTTGTAGAAAATTTAAGCAAAAAAAAAATTAAGCATAATTGAATGCGAAAAGTCCATAAAAATGTGTGAATTAATAATGAATGATATTTGGTGTATATATAATTAAAATAATATTGCATTTATAATTTTATATATTAATCTTCTCAAAGAGAATTTTCAATCTTTTTTTTTTTTGAAAAACGAATTCCTTTATCAACCTATATTTCTAAATTACAGTTCAAATTATTCGAGATTCTGTAAAAAGAAAAGTTTATTAAAATCCGTTCCTTCATTCGTTCTATGAAAAAAAATGTTGAGATTTCTTGTGAAGATTTTTTGCCTAAATAGGTAACAAGTTGAAGGTTTAGTATACTGTATATTCTAGGGTCCCTATATTCTACAATGCTCACTTATCAACTGTGGATAAGAGACTTGTGGTTCAAGTTTAGAGGATGAGGCCGGTCCCTTCCATCATTAAAGGGCTAGGTCAACAGGATGAGATTGTGATTGTATCAACAAAGAGACAAGAAGCTTCACCGTCACCTACAGTGACAGCATTATACACATTTATCATCACATCTATTAAAAAAGAACAAGATTCTTCTACCAAAATTTAGAATGAGTCTTGTAGTCACACTTGAACTATTTGATAGCTCTTAGTAACAACTGAAACTCTGAATTTGAAAATCTCTGGCCAAGTTCCTGAACTCTAGATTTGAAGATGATGCTAACGACAACAGTTGTCACTTGCTTGCTACTTTTATCGTTGATGTTACTATCGCTATTCACCTCCAGCCATCTGCCTCTTGATGCTACAATCAGTGGTTAACTCATTTATCTTTTTAGTTTTGTTAAATCAAGAAAGCTTCTTTGACATTTCTTGTATAGGCCCAAAGGATTCAAGAACACCAAGGGATCGTTACCAAAATTTACGATTACGTGGACTACAAGGGAAACCATCCCTTCCTACCTCTGTCTTTATCTTATCCATGATTATGAGGATCATGATAAGATGTTCTTCTGTGAAAAAGATCAAAACCTCATCACACAAGTCCCTTGGTTGGTCTTCAACGCAAACCTTTACTTTATTCCATCTCTATGGTTGATTCCTAGTTACCAAACCGAACTAATCAAACTATTCCCACAGAAAGAGACCGTCTTCCACCATATTAGTGTCCCACATTGTTAAAGATGTGTGTTACTTGGGCATATATAAGTGTATGGGCAATCCTCCACTTTTGAGCTAGCTTTTGGGTGTGAGTTAGGTCCATCATTAATACACCATCTCACTCGCTATCTTTATCACCCTACAAACCAAGTTTGGGGTATGATCACTAGGTCCTCCTACAATACTTACTTATCATGAGCAGACGAGACACTAGGGATTCAAGTACGAGTTCTTACCAAGCCAGCCGGATACTTCCAGCACGTTATGAACCAGATCCTAGCATGTACCAAAAGAGAGAAACTCTTACCTGAAGTGGCTGCGCTCACTAATACATCAACAAGACCGAAACTCATATCCGTTCTTGTCACATCTCTTTACCCAGAGTACTCGGAGAAACTAAGGACCATGTACGGGGAAGCCCCCACTTCGACAGGAGACATGGTCCAAGTTTACCAACCAAGCCAAGAAATGTATCAGCAAACGGACAAGATGCTTCACGACCAAAAGGCACTCGCTGAGAGCCTGAGATGTATCTGTTAAGCTTAACTGATAAACTTTTCACAAGCGATTCATCTACGTTCGGGTACGTTGCTCAAGGTATCGGAGGATTAAAGCCAAAGAACCGGACAACTCCTGAACCACTGTGTGTTATGTCAACCCAACTATCGACTAAGGTTTGTCTATTCCTTCTAATTATTACAAGTCATCCCGCCTTTTCATTATTATCATTTACATATGTGACATAAATTCAATTGCAACAGGTGGTTGATGTCCTTATGTTCCACACTAGTAACTTGTTCCAGTCGCAATCATCTCCTAACGAACAGCCAAGTTCTGTTTTTATGGACATGCAGTTCGTGTCTCATTTCACCAAATTGTACACTAAGTTCTCTAAGGTCTCTAAAAAAGAAAGCTTCAAGTTCACTGGAAATGCGGTTGACATGTTTATGAAGCTTCCATCTTTCGCTGATGCTGCTCGTTTCTACTTCCCATTCAACCTCGACAAAAAGTACTGGGTAGCCGTATGTGTTGACTGCAGTAGCTGGATTGTCACTGTCTTGGATTGCAACAATGCCCTCCGGACAGACTACATGATGAATAAAGAAGTAAGACCTATAGCTCTGATGTTTCCATATCTTTTGAAGCAGGTGGGAAGGCAACTTGGACCGAGAGACTGCAAAGCAATGGCAATTGAAAGACCCCGTACCATACCTCAGCAAAATGCAGTAACACAGTCGGCCGTGTCATCTGTGCTTTTTATACAAGCACATACTGTGGGTGGTGTCGATGCTTGCAAATGCATTACCCCGGACGTTCTAGACAGCCAGGTTGAGCGGCTGGTTGTCAGTCTGTATGAAGCTAGTGTCGGTCCACTATGATGTGTCCGAGTGAAAAAAAATTATGTTTTCAACCCAAACACTTGAATCCTTACGTCTTAATTCTCTTGTATTATGACTCTTGAACGTTTATGTTTAGCTAACGGAGATTATCTTTTGTTTTATGTTTTCATTTGAGGCATCCAGATCAAATTACTGCACATATATTCGTCTTTCAATTAACCATCTAATTTTATTATTAGCTTCTCAATTATCTTGTTAGACGTCCAACCAGCAAACCCCATCACTTATTCTCATCGCAATTGCCCACTGACATTACGAGTATTGAACCCATTAAGGCCCACACACACATACTTTTCTTCGGCCCGATGAGGCCCACTTACTCATATTTTTACTGTGCATGTAGGGTTATTACCGAGTATATAAAGCCCCACATCTTACCTAGGTTAAAAATTGTTGGCCTTCTAATTGCCGATTCTATTTCCTTGCAGATAGCGGCGGAGGAGAGCAGTGATCTCCTTTCAAGGTGAATCTTACGACTGCATACTAGGTATATCAATATCTACTCATCTAGCAAAGCCCATTATTATGTGGATTTATCCATGTGTTTGAATAATTGTGTCCCTTTCCCGTGGGAAATGTTTGAGACAGACTTTTGGGAGATGGCCATGGGATTAGGACCTGGCATTCCTCGCAGGTGTCCGTGTGGAGCTCTGACAGTTGTACTAACATCGAAAACGAAGGAAAATCCCGGTCGCAGATTCTACAGATGCGGGGTAGTCTCCGGGGAAAATCATATGTTCAAGTGGGCTAATGAAGCACTAGTGGAGGAGATAGAAGCATTGTCGGTTAAGCAGTCATCAATGGAGAATGATCTGATTGAAATCAAGGAACACCTTATTGACATCAAGAAAGACATCACGGAGATTGTGGAAGTGGTTGCTGCATTTTCTACCAAAATTAAAAAGTAACATCAGCGGTGTATGATAAAGTGACGAATTTCTTCGATGTTTAGCCTGACCCTATTTTTTAATGTAATGTTAGATAAGTGGTATGTATTGACGGCAGGTGTATGAACATTTAATCCGGTTCCATTGTTAGGTTTCGTCTTCAATAGTACACATATAAATTTTGCTTTGGTAGTTAAAAAACTAACATTATCGGATAATATTTATTTTATCGGCACCAGTAAAGTTCAGACCGTCCAATTTTACGTCAAAGCCTGATACATGATCACTGCACTAACTTTTGAATATGTAAGGTCAAGTTAAACGTAGCTGCCTAAGCAATATATTAGCCGTATACGTCCAACGATATCACGTTGGGATCAAAATTTAGCCGGCTAACACCTATAAATCACACCAATAGACATCACAGAAAACAAAGACTAAGCTTTCATATATCAAACTAATTAAAGGGTTAATGGGCTATGGGTGGGTTAACCGTACTCCAAGGGCTTAGTGGGTAGGGTTTAGGGGTTTATGAGACAGGATCACTGCGCTAACTTTTGAATATATGGCCACGAATAAATATAGCTGGCTAATTAATACATTGGCCGTTTACTTCCAAAGATAGCACACTGGGATAGAAGTGTAACCGGCTAATAAATATTAATGACCCCAATATACCTTCCTCTTAGCTACGGATAATATATTGAATAATCATTTTAATTTTCATCCAAGCGAAACTAAAGCATTAGTTGTAAAAGACAAAGCCGCATAAATTTATTTATCGGCTGTGTGTATATAATTTTATTTATGGGTTCTTGGTTGTCCTAGGGTGGAGGGTTTAGAGTTATGGTAGGGGTCTGGGTTTAGGAGTATTCCAAGGGTTAAGGGTTTAGAGATTTCCATGGGTTTAGGGTTTAGAGTTTTCGAAGGGTTTAGGGGTTAGGGTCTAGAGTATTCCAAGGGTTTAGGTTTTACGGCTTAGGATTTACGGTTTAGGATTTACGGTTTAGGGTTAAGAGACCAAAGAGCTATAAATCAACTGTACTTAACCTGATTGTAATTAAATTACTCAGCTATCCAATATATTAGCCGGCGAAACAACATTCAAATACCGGGATGAATAGTATTGCAATGGTTTAGATTTTAGGGTATAGACAATTCCAAGGGTTTAGGTTTTACAGTATTGCAGGATTTAGGCTTTTTGCTTTAGTTTTTAGGGGTTAGGGTATTCCAAGGGTTTAGGGATTAGGGTTTATGGTTTTCCAAGAGTTGAGGGTTTAGAGTTATTGTAGGGGTTTGGGATTTAGAGTATTCATAGGGAAAAGGGTTTAGAGTATTCCAAGGGTTTAGGGGTTAGGGTTTAGGGTATTCACAGGGGTTATATTTTACTGTTTACGTTTTACGGCTTAGGGTTAACAAACCAAATAGCTGTGAATGAACATTAATTAACCTGATTGTAATTAAACTACTTAGCTCTCAAATTTATTAGCCGGCTAAACAACATCAAATAGGGTGTTTAATAGTATTCCAATGGTTTAGGTTTTAGGGTATACATAATTCCAAGGGTTTAGGTTTTACAGTATTGCAGGGTTTAGGCTTCCTGGTTAAGTTTCTAGGGTTTTCCAAGGGTTTCTGGTTTAGGGTATTCTAAGGGGTTAGGGATTAGGGTTTCTGGTTTTACTTGTGTTGAGGGTTTAGAGTTATTGTAGGGAATTTGGTTTTATAGTATTCCATGGGTTCAGGGTTTTAAAAAATCCATTCGTTTAGGGTTTAATGTATTTTGATGGTTCAGGGATTAGGATTTAGGGTTTATGGTCTAGGATTTAGAGTATTCCAAGGGCTTAGGGTTTAGTATATAGGGTTTATGGTTTAGTATTCCCTATAATAACTCTATAGGATTTAGGGGTTAGAGACCAAAGAGATGTAAATGAACATTACTTTACAAGATTCTACGTAACCTACTTAGCTATCCAACTGGCAAAAACCGAAGTCATACTATTGTTATAAAATTGGAAGAGAACTTATTATTTAGCATAACAAAGCGTTTATCCAAATCCCCTACATCCCCCAGATGGTGATATGGTAGTTATCTTAAGAGTATATTAAACATAAGTAGGAAATTATTTCATCATCTGGATCCTCCAACCGTCCAATTACAATTCCGCCTATCGCAAAAAGTACCCCTCCATATTTTTCCTCCAGATTCTTATATTGGGTTCTTGCAAGTGGCTTTGTTGTGTCCAACGCCCTTGCACCTGCTGCACGAGATCCTTCGACGAACGCATTTCACCTGTTAACATTTTGACAAATGCATTGGATATCCAAGATTACCACTCAACTCAATGTAATAAAAATAACATGCACCCTACTCTTACCCGTCTTTCTCCTCTTGAAAAGTATCTCTGTTTTTTAGGCCTTCCTGGCGGGCGTTTGGTTGCTGGTAGACCCAACTGGAGCTCGGCGGCAATAGCTGGCATTCCCATTGCCTCGGTCGAAGCAGTTTCTGGAAGGATTACTCCTTCATATGCACGCTTTAGGACGTCGAGCCTGTATAGATCTGTAACCAGATCGTAGACACTTACCTTAGCTTTGAGTGCAGCAGCTATTGCGTGAGAGCAGGGAATAGCTAGCATCTGAAACTCAAAACAGCTGCATGTCCTTGTCCCGAGGTTTACATGGAAACTACCTCCTGTCTTGTTGCGAATTTCGTACTCCTTATCAGCAATGTCGATGACCTCGTACCCTCCTGTCATCTCGAAGTTGTTTGACAGGATTCCTTCAATGCGCGGGGTGAGAACTCCACCACTCTTGCTGGCCGCATCACGTCTCTTTGCGAACCATGTCATTAGCTTCCCACGGATGAAGTCAATCAATTGCACAATGGGCAACTCCCTGCCTTTGCACAAAACAGAATTCCAGGACTCAGCCAGATTGCTGGTCATTACATTGTACCGGTTTCCAGGAAAATGCGACCGCGCCCAATGTGCAAAGCCGATCTCTATGAGGTACGCTGCACATGATGGATCCATCTCCTTAATTTCGTTGAATGTGACGTAGAAATCCTTTAACCTATAAGTCCTTGCTACCTTTGCTACTAGATATCCCAAATGCCTCTCACGAAAATTGGACCTGATGTTTCTCTTCAACTGGACAACACAAACGCAGTGTCCTGCACTCGGATACACCTGACATCCAAGAGTTTGTAACTACAGATTATTTTATTTCTTGACTAGGAAAATTTATAATTATCCCGCTAAATAAGGACATGAGCAGGTTATTTTTAAATTTGACCCGATAACCAATATACTAACACTATAAACCAATCAACTGACCTTGCTGATTCCCTTGTAGATAGAGGGATGCCTGTCTAAAACCACTACCAAGCCAGTCTCATTCGGTACAAATGCTGATAGGTTCTGGAAAACCACTCCCATGACTTGTCATTCTCGCTATCAACAATTGCAAAGGCTAAGGGAAAAATTTGGTAGTTCCCATCTTGAGCTGATGCAGTTAGTAGACATCCTGCAAATCTTCCCTTTAAATGTGTTCCATCAACGACCACGACTTTCCTCATAGCTTTGTATCCTTCAATGGATGCTCCTAAAGCGAGGAACATATATTTGAACCTGTGCCCCACTTGCTCACTTTCCTCCGTGTGTAAGTTGGCCAAAGACCCTGGATTTGCTAATACAAGGTTATTCAGATAGGAAGGAAGCCTGATGTAAGAAGCATTACAAGTTCCATGGCTATTATCCACAGCCATGTCCCTCGATTTCCAAGCTTTCCAGTAGGAGATCGAGACGTCATGGTCACCCCGCATCATCACTCGGATTTCACCCGGCTTTGGGCCAATGGCGTTGCCCAAAAATTTTGATCTCATCAGTTCTCCAATTACCCCTGCAGTTGCCTGCTTCTGGTATCCACCACGCTCTTAAATAGAACATGTATGCACGCTCTCAAGCCTCCGGACCTCGAAAACATCTGAATCCTTTAACCTGATTGCGTACACCCGCCATCGGCAAGATGAGCTAATGCATTTCAAGATCATCATGCTCGGGTCCGACTTGGTGCTACGGTAGCGAAACTTTTTGGCAATTGCAAACATCGCAATATGCTGCTTGAATGAATCACGGTTACGGAACAGCATTCCAACCTGTAGATCACCCCCATAATCATCCATTTCACCTGCTATATTAACCAAACAAAGTATTGGGTTTAGAACAGAATGTGTAATTGGAAAAGGTACATTAGAAAGTTGGCCATGTTTAGCCTAGAATTGTATCTTCTGTCAGACCAACTAATTTGGAATGTAAGAGATTTAACCGGCTATAATGAATCTTAGCCAATCAATTATTTTAATTAGCCATTAGAAGAAGGTCATCTACTCGGTTATGGTTTTGTTTAGCCAGATAATCAAATTATTTTTAATATAATATAAAATATATATTTCAATTTTTTACGTTTACATGTCTAATATTTATTTTGACAAACTAAAGATTGTAATTATACATAATACTGCGTAAATAACCAAACAACATGACTTCATTACAAACATGGATCAAAGCCATGAAATTTCCATAGTTCATACCAACTACTACAACATCTTTCATAACCAACAAAAACCTTCCCAACCCCTAAAGACGGTCCATTTATGCCGTCAACATGCCGAATATTTAAAACCAGTACATGAAAACATGAAAAACACCCCATTTCCCACGGTTAATTAAAAGTTTAACCCAAAACGAAGCCCCGTGGGTTATACTTTCTATTAACCGTCCAAAAGACCTACACAACGCCAGAGTTCATAACATGCTAAGTGATATACTAACATATTATAACATGGAACTTGATCGTCCTTTAAAGTCAGAACCCACCCTCTGTATCGCTCCCCTCCGAAGATGTGTTGTCGAGATTAGCAGGATGGCTTGGCTGAGTACCAGGTTCCTCTGAGCCGCAGGCCAAACTTAGTGTGAGTGTTAGCCCGGGAAGATTGTTGACCTTCTCCTTTGTTGTTCCCGCATGCACTACAACTCCACCCCCGGTCACTGTTTCCATGGCAAGTTCAAGAACTCGTTACAAGTATTATAAAAATATCTGAACGTGTCATAACGAGTAGTAGACTTTTTATATTGTCTTGTCAAGATTAATACCTTCTCCGACAAGCTCACTTGGTTCCTTCTGCGCTCCTAACTGGGAGCAAATGACAGCAGTGTAGCCAGTCGAGGTTTCCTCTACTGTGTCATCTAAAGAAAGACGATCTTTATTGCCAGTTTCAGAGACGGAACCTACACCCACCAATGTCTCCTCCTGACTGAGGCTGATGTCGGTGTCATTGTTGGTGGGGAGAAGGAAAATCCCATCCATAGATTGAGAGTTCTCTGCACTGAGCGCATTCCAGAATGCTGAGTCAGTTGTGACAAGGCGACCATCTCTCTGGGCGTTGTAGAACTCAGGATAGTCTAACAAATCTAACCCAACATCCCAAAGCACAGATGGTGCAACCGCTGGTGGGATTTGTGCTAGTGGCTGTGGCTGGAGAGGAATGATTGCACCTGTGATTTCAAACCAAAAATATGAATCCTAACTAACCGTCCCATGCAACCAAATGAAAGGCTAACTTTTTGGGATAGCCGGATAATCTGAAGTTCATACCTCCAGGTGCTTCAAAGTTTCGAGTGCCTGTCACACTCATCTGCGAAGCATCTGGCATTTCATCATCATCATCTAGTTGAATGATTTCCACTCGTTGAACTACCCCAGTAGATGTCCGTGGTCGCCGAACCCTGTCAGCAAATTCCATCTCGAGAGCAACCCGGTGGAGGATTAGTATCTCTTGCTCTCCAAAGATCTCATTCATAACCCTCTCACTGGTCAGAAGCCTTTCACCCAAAACCAAGCCTGCAAAATAGGTTTACTTCAAGATTCGTACAACAAAATGATCATAATAAATGTAAGACATACAAGCTTTTGAGAACACTTACACTCGTATCTTGCTCTTGCCCTCTCATCTTGAGCGTCTCCGACAACGTACGTTGAAGAACCTATCGTGAATTTAGAACGAGAGAGGAACTGAAACTCTGCAACTTTCTTGGCTCCAAATGTAACAAGGAGTGTTATTTCAGTTGAAGGTGGCCTCCTGCTCATTAGACTGAGAAGGTCAGATGTTGTAGCAATCGTAACCGGAGGTGAGGGTCCGCTAGGGAAGAGCATCCAGTCTGGCATCCCATATGTTATCAGAACAGGAGTAGCTTCACCGAGCATGTAGTTTTCCCTCACAGTTGCGTCGATGAGGTCTAAGGTTTCAGGGGAATCCATGTACATAGTGAATCCGTAATCTTGATGGTTTGGGACAAAGTGCCACTGTTGTTAACCATTCTTCTTCCAATCTCCATGCCAGATTCGGAAAACACGACCCACTTTCTGACAATCGCAACCATATATATATTAGTTTCCGTCAAAGTATCCAATCATTTGAAAAACATGGCTTTAATTCAAGACAACATTAATAAACAAACATACAAACAGAGAAATGCTTTTATATAGTTAAAACGGGACAATAAATCTATCACCTTTTGCCAAAAGCTGTTGCAGATTCCTCCTGAGAAGACCCTTTTCGAAGAGAAAACTGAGTTTAGAGTTGCCTGTAAAAGAGAAAGAAACTGGGTAAGACTATTTTATAGACGCCCACAGTTTTTCGAAGATCTTCTCTTACACGAATCTTAGGAAAATCTTTCAGTAGATCTCGTGTACAATTCCGCCGTTTGCGTCAGACTTATCTCTAATACACAGGATGTTTTTCTTTACCGAGGCAATTCTTTGCAATGTAAACATAATCTCCTATTTTATCTTGCCGTATCTATATCATATCCGGTGTCAGAAGTAGAACTCTAGAGGCCTATAACCGCGAAATGGAGAAGGGAAGCGTCAAGGGTATTGGCGTCTTTCTGCAGCTTCTTGGGCTGCCACGTCGTCACAGGTTTTCCCTCTTTCCTATTCTTCTAATATCAACATCTTCTATTGTTTTTCACCTAAATTGCTCATTAAATTATTATTTTATAATTTTAATAAAACCATATAATTAGATTGAGTTTTTTAAAATTTATTATTTTATTTATCGATTTGTGTTATATTTTGAATTGGTCCAATTTGGAACTAGAAAAAAATATTAATTTATAATATTTATTAATTTATTGAATATTAATTTGTAGATTCTACAATGCTCACTAATATCAACTGAGGATAAGAGACTTGTGGTTCAAGTTTAGAGGATGAGGCCGGTCCCTTCCATCATTAAAAAGGTAGGTCAAAAAGATGAGATTGTGATCGTACCAACAAAGAGACAAGAAGCTTCACCGTCACCTACAGTGACAGCATTATACACATTTATCATCATACAAGATTCTTCTACCAAAATTTAGAATTGGTCTTGTAGATCTCTGGCCAAGTTCCTGAACTCTTGAAGATGAAGGCAATGACAAGAGTTGTCACTTGCTTGCTACTTTTATCGTTGATGTTACAAGCGTTATTCACCTTCAACCATCGGCCTCTTGATGCTACAATCAATGGTAAACTCATTTATCTTTTTGGTAATTTGTTAAATCAAGAAAGCTTCTTTGACTTTTCTTGCATAGGTCCAAAGGATTCAAGAAGACCAAGGGATAAACTATTAGGAGGGCTGCTTACTGGAGAGTTTGAAGAAGAATCTTGCTTGAGTAGGTACCATTCTTCCTTGTATCGCAAGCCATCACCTTATAAGCCTTCTCAATATCTTCCCTCCAAGCTTAGAACCTATGACATGCTTCACAAGCGATGCGGCCCAGGCACAGGGGCTTACAAGGAAGCAACAAAGAATCTTGGTAATGATCAGAATGTGAGTAGATCTGTTGGTGAATGCAGATATATCGTATGGATTGCTGTTTATGGGCTCGGAAACAGAATACTTACCCTTTCTTCTCTTTTCCTCTATGCTCTCTTGACTGAGAGAATCATTCTTCTTGACCAACGCACCGACATAAGCCATCTCTTCTGTGAGCCTTTTCCAGGTACTTCCTGGTTACTCCCTCTGGATTTTCCATTGACAGATCAGTTAGATAGCTTCAACAAGAATGGTTCACGTTGTTATGGAACAATGTTGAAGAATCATACCATTACGTGGACTACAAGGGAAACCATCCCTTCCTACCTCTGTCTTTATCTTATCCATGATTATGAGGATCATGATAAGATGTTCTTCTGTGAAAGAGATCAAAACCTCATCACACAAGTCCCTTGGTTGGTCTTCAATGCAAACCTTTACTTTATTCCATCTCTATGGTTGATTCCTAGTTACCAAATCGAACTAATCAAACTATTCCCACAGAAAGAGACCGTCTTCCACCATCTTGGTCGCTATCTTTTTCACCCTACAAACCAAGTTTGGGGTATGATCACTAGGTCCTACAATACTTACTTATCAAGAGCAGACAAGACACTAGGGATTCAAGTACGAGTTCTTGCCAAGCCAGCCGGATACTTCCAGCATGTTATGAATCAGATCCTAGCATGTACCAAAAGAGAGAAACTCTTACCTGAAGTGGCTGCGCTCACTAATACATCAACAAGACCGAAACTCATATCTGTTCTTGTCACATCTCTTTACCCAGAGTACTCGGAGAAACTAAGGACCATGTACTGGGAAGCCCCCACTTCGACAGGAGACATGGTCCAAGTTTACCAACCAAGCCAATAAATGTATCAGCAAACGGACAAGATGCTTCACGACCAAAAGGCACTCGCTGAGAGCCTGAGATGTATCTGTTAAGCTTAACTGATAAACTTGTCACAAGCGATTCATCTACGTTCGGGTACGTTGCTCAAGGTATCGGAGGATTAAAGCCAAAGAACCGGACAACTCCTGAACCACCGTGTGTTAAAGCCATATCGATGGAGCCATGTTTCCTTAGAGCTCCGTTATATGGGTGTCAAGCTAAGACAGTGAAGATCACACGCTTTGTTAGGCCTTGCGAGGATCGGCACACAGGGCTTAAGCTTGTTGATTCCGCCAATGGATTTTGATTGTAAGCTCTCATCTTCTTCTACGTACGTATATGCATCGTTGTTGCCAAGAATCTAGAAATAATCACCAAATATTTTTAAACGTCATTAAATTTAAATTTTATAAAAAGACAACTTAGTGTAATATATATACTCCATATCATTGTTAAAAGGTTCAAATAATCTTAATTAGAAAATGTTAGGAGGGCTTTTTGCATCAAAATTTTATGAGGAATCTTGCTTGAGTAGGTATCATCAGTCATCTTTTTGCAAAGCTTCACCATACAAACCATCTAAAAACCTTATCAATAAGCTTAGAAGCTATGAGATGCTTCACAAGCGTTGCAGTCCAGACACAGATGCTTACAAGAGAGCTACAAAGCGGCTTGGTCACAACAATGATGTTAGAAGCTCCAATGATGCATGTCAATATGTAGTGTGGATGCCTATGTTTGGTCTAGGAAACAGAATGCTTTCTATGGTCTCTTGACCACACAAGTGATGAACATACAAAGATCTAAATAGACAAGAAGAAACACAACCAAAAGGCACCAAAGTATATTTGACTATTTAGATCTTTGTGTATGTATGGTTGTATACTACGTCACACTCTGAAGTTTACCTTATATAATCAGAAAGAATAGAATATGATATAGTTGATAAAACAAACCAAAAAACGTGACAGGCCAACTTCTACATTTAACATGACAGTGATAATGGTTATAAACAGACCTTCTTACTAGTTTAGTAGTAAAGTTGAAGGTAATGATTTAAGCATACCTTTTAGATCACGTTTCCCTTAACCTCTTAATGGTCATAACATGACAGTCCATTCCCATTATCCTGAAAAACCAGGATCAATATATATTTAATATATACATGCAACAAAATAGAAATAATGAAGAGAACATGTGTTACGTGTGGTGATTGATGAAGAGGGAACGAGCTTCTAAAAGGATGAGGGGGATCTTATCCAAAAGTAAATATTCCTGTATGCATAATGAACACACCACGTGAAGGCATGGGCTCTTGAGGGATTCACGCAGAGTGTGTGAGAGAAGAGGGACCTTGCAATTTAAGCATGGAGAGGGGAGAGAATTAGAGTTATCCAGTGAAAGGGTCAAACCAGGGGGAGTGTTGAGAAGCTCCATCAATTTCTCTTCACTCTGCTTTTACTTTTGCTATTTTGATCCAAGAGACACGTTATGCCGTGATGAAGTGATATCACTCAAATTACCCTAAGAAGTGATTTTACTCTCTCAAATAAGAGGTTCAGTTGTAGTATTTAGGGATCGAATCCACAGAGAGCTAGTGTACAAATAAGATGCAATCTTAATGACTATACTAGGTTGAAAATGGTTTAAAGTAAATTGCAGGTTTGCTGAGTAAGGATAAGATTACTCAGTTGAAAGGATTTGGTTTTAGAACAATAAAGAAAAGTAGTTAGATTCAGGGTAGATATTCAGAAATTCAGGATATAAATACTATAAAGGCTAACAAGTTGCTTGCATGATATGTCAGAGCTCAACACTTATTAAATGAATCCATCAGCCCTCGCATTATTTAGACCATCTATTATTTAGATGCTAAATGGTGTTGCGGTCGGCTACTCTGCCGATAGTATCGATCGATGTTTCGATAGGAATATCGACCGATACACCTCTACCTACGTCGATCGATTACTCTATAGGAGTATCGATCGATACGGCTCTAAGAAAGCTTTATGCGCGAGTTGATACAATGCTCACCATGATCTTAGATCAGCTTTCGCATATCTCAAGAGGGTCATAGCATGTTTAGGATGTTATCAGGTATTGCATGTAATAAACAATGCAATCCAAGTTCATGTTCTAGGTAGCTAAGCTAGAAAAAGCATTAGTGAACAATCCTAACAATAAATATCACAACTATAGCAATTATAGGTTGGGGCTAATCCCTCATATCCTATTTAAACCCTAAATCTAACAAATGAATCTACTCAGACATGACTAAGTAGTTCATAGCAACAAGTTAATAATAGAAATTCATAGATCTATTAGAGGGTGAACACTTAGGTCCCAGTCACAAATATCTTTGGATCTCTCCTCTAGATCTAGAATTCTATAACTTTTGTTAACAAATAAAGAACTGAATATAACTTTATTGAAAACTTGCAAAGTAATGAAAACAGAAATGAGTAGAAGAAGAAGAAACTCTTTTAGAACTTAGAAACTGTTAAAAACTTGTATTAAACTATAAAACTATAAACTATAAAACTATATCTCTGCCAAAACACTTAGGCACATATAAATATGAGTTCATTAGGTTAAAAAACTCGTCAGGGGCATTCATGTAAAATGTGATATCTTGGCTTCAAGTTCGGCCAGGTCCAACTTGTCTTTCTGCCGCCTCAGTATCGATCGATAGTACATGGTGTACATCGATCGATTATTGTCTCGATGTATCGTCCTTCGCCTAATGTGTGTCGATCGATTGCACAGAGTGTGCATCGATCGATGTTTAACTCTGGTGTCGACCTCCGGTCTTGATCACGGGTGAACTCTTCTTTAAGCTCCAAAAAGGCACCTAAAACATCACTTTTCTCCAAAATGCTTCTGAACCTGAAAACATAGTAGTAAAAACACTCATATACCATGGGTAAAAGCGGATAAAATCCATGGTATATCATGAAGCTCACGATAGGAATAGCCACTTGCTTACTAGTACTTTGCTCGGTGCTACGATCCTCTAATATCTTCAACCAGCACAAGTCCGTTTTTACAGCCACCCGTAACGAATAAGGCTCTCTTGACTTCTCTTAATTTCAAAATCCGGTAAAAGGAAGATACGAATGATCATTTGACTTCACTTTATCTGTTCATGTTTTTGTTAATCAGGTTCAAATGATTATGAAGAACCTAGGGACAAACTGCTAGGAGGGCTTTTCAGCGCAGACCTTGATGAAGATTCTTGCTTGGTAGGTATCAGTCTTCCTTGTATCACAAGACTTCACCTTACAAGCCTTCCCAATATCTCATCTCTAGGCTTAGACGCTATGAGATGCTTCACAAGCGTTGCGGTCCAGGCACAGAAGCTTACAAGAGAGCTACAGAAAATCTTGCTCACAACGATTATATTAATTATGTAAGCAACTCTCGTGATGAATGCCGGTACGTGTTGGTGATGTCGCCATTGTCAGGGTTAGGTTAGGAAACAGGATAATCTCTATGGTTTCTGTGTTCCTCTATGCTCTCTTGACAGAGAGAACCATGCTTGTTGACCAAAGGAGTGATACAAGCGACCTCTTCTGCGAGCCTTTTCCTGGTACTTCCTGGTTACTACCTCTTGATTCTCCATTGATGGATCATCTCGATAGCTTCAACATGAAGTACTCACGTAGTTACGGAACAATGCTGAAGAATCATGGCATTAACTCCACTACAATCCCGTCACAACTTTATCTTTATCTTTTCCATGATTATAGTGATCTTGATAAGATGTTATGTTCTTCTGTGAAGATAACCAAATGATCATAGGGAAAGTGCCTTGGCTGGTTGTTAAGTCAAATCAATACTTTGTTCCATCTCTATGGTTGATCCCTAGCTTTCAGACCGAACTCATCAAGCTGTTCCCACAGAAAGATACTGTCTTCCACCATTTGAGTCGGTATCTTCTCCACCCTACAAACCAAGTATGGGGTATGGTCACAAGGTCCTACATTGCTTACTTATCAAGAGCAGACGAGATACTTGGGATCCAAGTAAGGGTTTTTGAAGAAGGAACAAGTCCCATCAAGCATGTGATGGATCAGATTGTAGCCTGTACGCAAAGAGAGAAACTGTTACCAGAAGTGGATACTCAAGGCTCTGAAGCCACCACCACAGAGAAACCGTCTAAACTCAAAGCTGTCCTAGTCACTTCCCTGACTCCTGTATACTCGGAGAATCTCAAGAGTATGTACTGGGAGCATCCGACTTCGACAGGAGAGGTAGTTGCAGTTCACCAGCCAAGCCAAGAAGCGTATCAGCAGAGTGACAAGAAGCTGCACAACCAAAAGGCCCTTGCTGAGATGTTTCTCTTGAGTATGACGGATAAAGTTGTGATCAGCGCTTCGTCTACGTTCGGATACGTAGCTCAAGGTATCGGCGGATTAAAGTCATGGATACTCTACGAACCTGTAAACCACACAGTTCCTGATCCACCTTGTGGTCGTGCCATTTCGATGGAGCCGTGTTTCCATGTCCCTCCTGTTTATGGCTGCAAAGGTAAGACCGGAACCAACACAGGAAACACTGTTCCTTTTGTAAGACATTGTGAGGATAGAATCTGTGGGATCAAGCTAGTTCAAGATACCTCATGATTTTTAGCTTCTATGAAAATTAGAGACACAATAAACAGAGAATCAAAAGAAGTGTTGCATCCACAAAGATGTTAATGTCAAAGTTATTTATATATATTGCGAAAATCCATAGTAGACAGAGTTGCATCTTTACTTCTCTATCTTGAGAACACCAAATAAAAAGAACAAAAGTCTTTTTATGTCATATTACATCATGTTCATTCATTCATAGGATATAAGCTTGAGAGTTTCTCCATCATGCAAATTAGCTGTCTCTCCATGTGAGTGTGGACCCAACATTTCTTCAGTTTCTAATCATTTTTAAGAGAAATGTACGATTGAGACTTTGAGAGAAATTATGAAATAATATTTAATTATTTTAAATTGTATAGGAAATTTTTAAAAGAAAAAATATGGAAGATTTATGAAAGGTTTATAAAAAATTTAAGCATAATTAAATAGGAAAATTCGGTACAAATGTGTGAGTGAATAATTAATGACATTTGGGTATATATTTTTAAAATAATATTGCATTTATAATTTTATATATTAATCTTCTCAAAGAGAATTTTAATTTTTTCTCAACAATAAAGAAAAACAAATTCATTTATCAACCTATATTTCAAAATTACAGTTCAAATTATTTGAGATTATGAAAAAAGAAAAGTGTATTAAAATCCATTCCTACATTTGTTTTATGAAAAAATGTTGAAATTTCCTGTGGAGGTTATTTGCCTATATAGGTAACAAGTTAAGGTTTAGTATACTGTAAAAACTCTATAAATTAATAGTACGGTATTTTATTAATTTATAAATTTATTAATCAACCAAAAGTTTTCTTTTTTAGATTTTTATATTTTAAGAAATATTTTTAATCTAAATATGAAAAATATTTGATTTTGGTGTATTAACTTCTTTTTTTTTGAAATTTGACATTTATAGTAGTTTCATTATATTATTTGGTGTGTATAAAATATATTTCATTTAAAATGTGGTTTTAGATATAATTTTACTAAATCTCATGAAAATATATTAAGTGTTAAAAGTATTAAATAATTATATTGTGAATATAAAATAAATAATATAATGGTTGGTTCCTATTTATATGAAAATGTGTATACAATTAAATTATTATTTTATAATTTTAATATAACCATATATTTACATTGAGTTTTCTAAAAATTTATTATTTTATTTATCGATTTGTGTTATATTTTGAATTGGTCCAATTTGGAATCAGAAAAAATTATTAATTTATAATATTTATTAATTTATTGAATATTAATTTGTAGATTCTACAATGCTCACTAATATCAACTGAGGATAAGAGACTTGTGGTTCAAGTTTAGAGGATGAGGCCGGTCCCTTCCATCATTAAAAAGGTTGGTCAAAAAGATGAGATTGTGATCGTACCAACAAAGAGACAAGAAGCTTCACGTCACCTACAGTGACAGCATTATACACATTTATCATCATACAAGATTCTTCTACCAAAATTTAGAATTGGTCTTGTAGATCTCTGGCCAAGTTCCTGAACTCTTGAAGATGAAGGCAATGACAAGAGTTGTCACTTGCTTGCTACTTTTATCGTTGATGTTACAAGCGTTATTCACCTTCAACCATCGGCCTCTTGATGCTACAGTCAATGGTAAACTCATTTATCTTTTTGGTAATTTGTTAAATCAAGAAAGCTTCTTTGACTTTTCTTGCATAGGTCCAAAGGATTCAAGAAGACCAAGGGATAAGCTATTAGGAGGGCTGCTTACTGGAGAGTTTGAAGAAGAATCT
Organism: Brassica juncea; assembly: GCA_018703725.1. Lineage (NCBI taxonomy): Eukaryota > Viridiplantae > Streptophyta > Magnoliopsida > Brassicales > Brassicaceae > Brassica > Brassica juncea. The sequence goes on along the minus strand of CM031936.1, from coordinate 5,236,350 downwards.
TGCTTGAGTAGGTACCATTCTTCCTTGTATCGCAAGCCATCACCTTATAAGCCTTCTCAATATCTTCTTTCCAAGCTTAGAACCTATGAGATGCTTCACAAGCGATGCGGCCCAGGCACAGGGGCTTACAAGGAAGCAACAAAGAATCTTGGTAATGATCAGAATGTGAGTAGATCTGTTGGTGAATGCAGATATATCGTATGGATTGCTGTTTATGGGCTCGGAAACAGAATACTTACCCTTTCTTCTCTCTTCCTCTATGCTCTCTTGACTGAGAGAATCATTCTTCTTGACCAACGGACCGACATAAGCCATCTCTTCTGTGAGCCTTTTCCAGGTACTTCCTGGTTACTCCCTCTGGATTTTCCATTGACAGATCAGTTAGATAGCTTCAACAAGAATGGTTCACGTTGTTATGGAACAATGTTGAAGAATCATACCATTACGTGGACTACAAGGGAAACCATCTGGACTACAAGGGAAACCATCCCTTCCTACCTATGTCTTTATCTTATCCATGATTATGAGGATCATGATAAGATGTTCTTCTGTGAAAAAGATCAAAACCTCATCACACAAGTCCCTTGGTTGGTCTTCAACGCAAACCTTTACTTTATTCCATCTCTATGGTTGATCCCTAGTTACCAAACCGAACTAAGCAAACTATTCCCACAGAAAGACACTATCTTCCACCATCTTGGTCGCTATCTTTTTCACCCTACAAACCAAGTTTGGGGTATGATCACTAGATCCTACAATACTTACTTATCAAGAGCAGACGAGACACTTGGGATACAAGTAAGAGTTCTAAGCAAGCCAGCAGGATACTTCCAGCACGTTATGAACCAGATCCTAGCATGTACCAAAAGAGAGAAAATCTTACCTGAAGTGGCTGCGGTCACTAATACATCAACAAGCCCGAAACTCATATCCGTTCTTGTCACATCTCTTTACCCAGAGTACTCGGAGAAACTAAGGACCATGTACTGGGAAGGCCCCACTTCGACAGGAGACATGGTCCAAGTTTATCAACCAAGCCAAGAAATGTATCAGCAAACGGACAAGAAGCTTCACGACCAAAAGGCACTCGCTGAGATGTACCTCTTAAGCCTATCTGATAAACTTGTCACAAGCGACTCATCTACGTTCGGATATGTTTCTCAAGGTCTAGGAGGATTAAAGCCATGGATACTTTACAAGCCAAAGAACCAGACAACTCCTGAACCACCGTGTGTTAAAGCCATATCGATGGAGCCATGTTTCCTTAGAGCTCCGTTATATGGCTGCCAAGCCAAGACAGTGAAGATCACACGCTTTGTTAGGCCTTGTGAGGATCGTCTCACAGGGCTTAAACTAATTGATTCAGCCAATGGATTTTGATGGTAAGCTCTCATCTTCTTCTACGTACGTACATCATTGTTGCCAAGAATCTAGAAATAATCACCAAATATTAACCGTACGTTATTAAATTTAAACTTCATAGAAAACAAATTAGTATAATATATTTAGTTATTCATTGTTATTTTTGTAAGTAAATAAGAATATATTAAAACTTGGAACCAATTACAAAAAATGAAATGGAAACATTTTCTTACAAAAATATCACAACTTTAATGATATTCGATTTCAGTTTTATATATACCCACATTCATGCACTTTCACTTATTACACTCTCATTTCATAAATTTACAGGAGAGCTACAGAGCAGATTGGTCACAGAGATTATAATCATGTAAGCAGCTCTCGTGATAAATACTCCGCTTGTCTTGTGGGTGCTGCCAATGTTTGGGTTACTAATTTACAAACAGAGAATCAAGAGAAGTTTTGCACTCCATTAAAAAAAATCCACGTTAAAATTATATATATATATATATATATATATATATATATATATATATATATATATATATATATGTGTGTGTAATATTACGGTTTAGTGTGACATTCAACAATTCGCTTAATTGTTCTGAACCGGGTTTTAATTAAGAGACATTGAGGTACAATGGTCTGTTTGGAGATAACCGGGTTGATGATTGATTCGAGCTGATTCAAGCTATACCGGCTTCATCTACTTAAGTGATTGAAGAAAGAGAGTTCATCGTCCCGAGAGAAATCAGAAGAGAGAAACACAAGAAGAGAAGATCCAAGAAGAAGAGGAGATCGTCAAGAAAGAGCTAGAATTATATCTTGATTCGTAGGCTCTTGAGATCGATCTTGTAAATTCTTATGGTACTGATTCTAGTGGAGTGCTTTGCTTATGCCGTAAAGCACCCAGATACAGAGTCCTCACATCGAGGCTCGATCTGGGTTAAAAAGTCTTGTGTGTCTTTACTTATCTTTCGATTCATATTCATACGAGTGAGATAGAGAGTGATACAAACGAGAGACGCGAGTGTTAGCTAAGTCAAGATCGGTTCATGAGTGGAGTATCGATTGATTCACAGCAAAGTGGTATCAGAGCCAGGTTGTGGTAGCTTATGAGGGAATCAATGGCGAAGATCGAGATAGCATTTTTCGACGGGCAAGGTGATTTCTAGATGTGGAAGAAAAGGATGTTAGATCATCTGTCGATTCTTTAAAGGATGCGTTGACAGAGGCCTCGTCGTCATCAGATCCTGGGATTGAGATCAAGAAAGGTGAGGAAGAGGAAGACTTCAAGGAACGTGTCAAGAAACATGTACTCGAGAAGTCAGAACGAGCTGAGAAGGCGATGAACATGATCATCTTGAATCTCGGCGATCATGTGTTACGGAAGCTTGAAGACTGTACAACGGCTGCAACCATATGGTCTGCACTTCAAAGGTTGTACCATTCTAAAACTCTACCTAATAGAATTCATCTGCAACATAAGTTATATACATTCAAGGTGATTGAGTCAAAATCAATTGATGAGAACATAGATGACTTCTTGAAATTAGTTTTTAGGCTAAGCAGTGTAAATGTTTCTGTTTCACAAGAGGTTCAAGCAATTTTGTTGCTGAGGTCGCTGCTATCGCAATACAACCAGCTGAAGAAGACTCTGAAGTATGGTAGAGATACTTTGACCTTTGAGGATGTCACAAACACTGCAAAGTCTAAAGAAATAGAGCTAAAGGAGGTGAAAGATTCTAAGCTTTCACAGAGATCTGGTGTGGCGAATGTGACTCGGGGAAGGCAAAACAAGAGAGAAAGCTACAGAGGCAGAAACTCGAACAACAAGTCCAGGTCGAGGTCAAGGTTGAAGGTGACTTGTTGGTATTGCAAGAAAGGAGGCCACATGAAGAAGGATTTTAACGCGAGGAAGAAGAGAATGGAGAGTGAAGGCAATGGAGAAGCTGCAATTATGGTTGATAAACTGTAGGAAATTGATGCGCTGGCAATATCTGATCAAGACCCAAAGGATAATTGACTCTGGAAGCTCATACCATATGACGTCCAGACGAGAATGGTTCAGTGAATTCAAGGAGGTCACAGGTGGACAGGTCTTGCTTGCGGATGATAGAGCAGTGTATGTTCAAGGAATAGGTTCTATCCATATAAAGGCAGAAGGAGGAACCGTCAATCGTCTCTCCAGTGTCAGGTATGTTTCTAATCTAAAAAGGAATCTTATCTCTGTAAGTTTGCTTGATGTGCAGGGCTTCAGAAAAGAAGGGAGTGAAGGGAAGACTCGATTCTATAAGAACGGCAAATTAACACTACAGGGCACACTGTGTGGAAGTCTGTACCTGCTAGATAGAGGAATAGAATCACCATCAGAACATGCAGCAATATCCAAGGATTATATGGCGTTATGGCACAGTCGTCTTGCTCACACGAGCATGAGGAATCTCAAGGTGTTAACGGAAAAGGGGATAATGGATAAGAAGAAGATAAGTGACATGGAGTTCTGTGAGAGCTGTATCATGGGCAAGAACAAAGGGCTCAGCTTCAACGTCGGTAAGCATAACAGTGATAAGTGCTGAGGTAAGTGCACGCTGACCTTTGGGGCTCTCCCAATGTTCACTAATAGATTTCTAGGAAACAGTATTTTCTGTATATCATAGATGATCATACTAGTAAGGTCTGGATTTATTTTCTAGCTACAAAGGATGAAGCATTTAGTAAGTTTTGCAAATGGAAAAGCTTAGTAGAGAAACAAGTAAACCGGAAAGTCAAATTCCTTAGGACTGATAATGGTTTAGAATTTTGCAATATCGCCTTTGATAATTTCTGTAAATTGCATGGTATTGAGGGGCATAGGACCTGTTCATACACTCCGCAACAGAATGGTGTTGCAGAGCGTATGAATAGGACTATCATGGAGAAAGTGCATTGTCTTTTGAATGAATCAGGTCTTGAAGAAAGGTTCTGGGCGGAGGCAGCAGCAACGTCTGTCTACATAATAAACAGAACTCCTTCTTTAGCAAACGACTTCAACATTCCAGAAGAGTTGTGGCTCCGAAAGATTCCAGGGTATGGGCATCTCAGGAGGTTCGGAGCTGTGGTCTATGTTCATATTGACCAAGGGAAACTGAAGCCAAGAGCGCTGAGAGGAGTCTTCATAGGCTACCCTACTGGAGTAAAGGGTTACAAGGTCTGGCTGCTTGAAGAGAAGAAGGTGGTGATCAGCAGGAATGCAGTATTTAGAGAGGATCTCTTGTACAAGCATCTGGTCCAGGATCGCGGGAAAAAGGTAGAGACAGTGCAGTCAGAGGCTGATGGGGCTGTGAAAAATTCAGTAGAGGTTGGGGAAAGCTCAGGGATACAGCAGAATGTCAGACAGAAGGTGGAGCTGTTCAACAAGGATCAGAAAATGATGATGAAGCTGAAGGGGAAACAGAAGATTTAAGCAACTATCAGCTTGCAAGAGATCGGGTTCGTCGACAAATTGTGAAGCCATCTAGGTCACAGAGGATTCAGAAGTGGTGTTTGCTCTATCAGTATCAGAAGAAATAGATTGCGAAGAGCCTAGAAGTTATGAGGAGGCTATGAGAAGCAAAGACTCAGAGAAGTGGAATGCTGGAATGGATGATGAGATGGAGTCATTGGAGAAGAACAAAACTTGGAATTTTGTGGATTTTCCAAAAGATAAGAAGGCTATAGGGTGTAAATGGATATACAAGTATAAGCCTAGAATCCCTGGAGTTGAAGACTCGAGTCACAAGTCGAGATTAGTCGCAAAAGGCTATTCTCAAAAGGAGGGAGTCGACTATCAAGAAATCTTTTCCCCAGTCGTGAAGCATGTATCTATCAGACTCATGCTGTTTATGGTGGTAGATAAAGATTTGGAGTTGGAGCAGTTAGACATGAAAACAGCGTTCTTGCACGGTGAGATTGAAGAAGATATCTATATGGAGCAGTCACAGGGATACGAGATTGTTGGAAAAAGATAAAGTGTGCAAGTTGGTGAAGTCCTTGTATGGACTGAAGCGGGCTCCACGTTAGTGGAACAAGTGTTTTGACTAGTGCATAATTAAGAATGGTTTCAACAAAAGCGAGTTCGATTTGTGTGTTTACTACAAGAAGCTAAGGAAGGAGAATACATCTACTTGCTCTTGTACATAGATGATATGTTGTTGGTATCAAAGGAGATGTCTGAGATCAACAAGGTAAAGAAGATGCTAGGAAGTGAGTTTGACATGAAAGATCTAGGACCAGCACGCAGAATCTAGGGTATGGATATAGAGAGAGACAGAGCAGGTGGAGTTTTGCAGCTTTCTCAGTCCAGATACATCAAGAAAGTTCTTCAAGTCTTTCGTATGGATCAAGCTCATTCAGTGTCAACACTGCTGGGTGCTCACTTTAAGCTTGTTTCAGTTAAGGAAGAAGATCAGAGTGTTGGTGCAGAGGAGGAATATGCTTATTCAAACGCGGTTGGGAGTATTATGTATGCAATGATCGGCACACGTCCTGATTTCGCATTTTCTGTATGAGTTGTAAGTCGTTTCATGAGTCGGCCAAACTCAACACACTGGGCTCAGTGGATTCTACGCTACATGGTGAAGACTCAAGACGTCGGGTTGGTGTTCAGGAAACAGAGCAGTGACAGAAGCTTCAGAGTGGAGGGTTATTCAGATTCAGATTTTGGAGGAGATCAATAACAGGCTATGTTTTCAAGGTATGAGGAAAGACAGTCACTTGGAAGTCAGATTTGCAACAGGTTATGGCATTATCAACAAGGGAGGCTGAGTACATTTCTCTGGTAGAAGCGATCAAGGAGGGTCTGTGGCTGAGAGGGTTAACAGAGGAGCTAGGATATCAGCAAGCAGAAGTCAATGTGGGATGGGATTCTCAGAGTGCGATCTGTCTTGCCAAGAACAATGTGTTCCATGACAGAACGAAGCACTTGGTAGTTTCAACGCATGTTGCATAGAATATGAGCTTCGTGAGGGAGATGATTGATACAGGAGAAGTGAGGACTCAAAAGATTTCAACCAAGAAGAACCCTGCAGATATGTTAACTAAGGTGATACCGTGTTTGAAGTTTGAGAAAGCTCTTGGTTAGCTTGGAATAGCTGAGTGCTAAGAAGAACAGCTTTGCTTGGCGGCATAAGGGAGATTGTTGATGTCAAGGTGGAGATTGTTGCGGTTTAGTGTGACATTCAACAATTGGCTTAATTGATCTGAACCGAGTTTTGGTTAAGAGACATTGAGGTACAATGGTCTGTTTGGAGATAACTGGGTTGGTTATTGATTCAAGCTGATCCAAGGTGTACCGGATTCATCTACTTAAGTGATTGAAGAAAGAGAGTTCAACATCCCAAGAGAAATCAGAAGAGAGAAACACAAGAAGAGAAGATCCAAGAAGAAGAGGAGATTGTCAAGAAAGAGCTAAAATTGTATCTTGATTCATAGGCTCTTGAGATCATTCTTGTAAACTCTTGTGGTGATTCTAGTGGAGTGTTTTGCTTGTGCCGTCAGCACCCAGATGTAGAGTCCTCACATTGAGGCTTAAACTGGTTTAAAAAGTCTTGTGTGTCTTTACTTATCTTTCGATTCATATTTATACGAGTGAGAGAGAGTGATACAAACGAGAGACGTGAGTGTTAGCTAGGTCAAGATCGGTTCGTGAGTGGAGTATTGATTGATTCACAACATGTATAAATTGCGAAAATCCATAAGTATCACAAGTGTTAAGACAGAGTTACAAACCAATAGAAAGTACAAAAGTCTTTTATGTCATTTTCATCATATTCATTCATAGGGTATAAGGTTGAGAGCTTCTCCATCATGCAAATTCGTTGTCATTCTAAGACTTTGATACTCTTTGTGACTAATAGCCTTGTATAGTCGCGGATGTTCAGCATCCAAAAACTCACTTGGAGCTTCCAAATCTGTATCCATTGGTCCCAATAGGAAGGAAGCGATCGAAAACCTTGTTTTAGCTTCGTTGCATTGCACTCTATGCTTCACATTGCATAACCTTCCTGAAGAGCCCTGGGAAAGGAGTGAAGTGGTCGATCAAATCCATCTCTAGGTCGTGGTTCAAGACTGAGCTCCATTACGGACGGACGTGGGGCGATAAGGTGGACAGCACGTGCGGTACAGTCGGAGTGATCGGATGGGAGAGTATGGACGGTCTGATCAACACAATCTGATGGGAAAACCTCGGTTGGGACGAGCTGAAACTAAGGACCATGTACTGGGAAGGCCCCACTTCGACAGGAGACATGGTCCAAGTTTACCAACCAAGCCAAGAAATGTATCAGCAAACGGACGAGAAGCTTCACGACCAAAAGGCACTCGCTGAGATGTACACTTAAGCTTAACTGATAAACTTGTCACAAGCGACTCATCTACGTTCGGATATGTTGCTCAAGGTCTCGGAGGATTAAAGCCATGGATACTCTACAAGCCAAAGAACCAGACAACTCCTGAACCACCGTGTGTTAAAGCCATATCGATGGAGCCATGTTTCCTTAGAGCGGGCTTAAGCTAGTTGATTCCGCCAATGAACTTTGTTTGTAAGCTCTCATCTTCTTCTACGCATGTATACATCTTTGTTGCCAAGAATCTAGAAATAATCACCAAATATTACTCGAATGTTATTAAATTTAAACTTCATATAAAACAAATTAGTATAATATATTTAGTTATTCATTGTTATTTTTGTAAGTAAATAAGAATATATCAAAATTTGGAACCAATTACAAAAATGTAATGAAACATTTTTTTTACAAAAATATCACAAATTTAATGATATTCGATTTTAGTTTTATATAGAACCTCTATAAATTAATACTCGATTAATAAATTTCTTCCGTCCCAAATTGGGTCGGTTCAAAATAGGACACAAATCGATAAAAATAATAAGATTATAATCTTTTAGAAAATTCTATGTATGGTCTCATTAAAATCATAAATTAATAATATATCTATATATATATATATATTTCATATAAGTACAAACTAAACATTATATTACTAGTTTTATATTCACTATGAAAATACCTCTATTTTTCTTAATATTTCAATATATTATGATAATATTTAATAAAATTCTATCAAAAAACCACATATAAGTTGGTGTTCAAAAAAAAAACACATAAAAATATAAACCAAGTAATAAAATAAAACAATATGAAATTCAAATTTCTGAAATTTTATAAATGTATATAAGGTAAAATCAAATATATATTTTTATTTTATAAATAAAAATAGAAAATAAAAAAAAAACTAAAAAGGAAACTTTTTGTAAATTAATATTTCTATAAATTAATAAAATTCCAAAATCCCAATATTATTAATTTATAGAGGTTTTACAGTAACAACATTCATGCACTTCCACTTATTACACTTTCATTTCATAAATTTAAAAGAGAGCTACAGAGCAGCTTGGTCACAAAGATTATAATCATGTAAGCAGCTCTCGTGATAAATGCTCCGCTATGTCTTGTGGGTGCTGCCAATGTCTGGGTTAGTAATTTACAAACAGAGAATCAAGAGAAGTGTTGCACTCCATAAAAAAGTCATGTCAAAATTATTTATATGTTGCGAAAATCCATAGGTATCACATGCGTTAAGACAGAGTTAAAAACCAATAAAAAGTACAAAAGTCTTTTATGAGATTTTCATCATATTCATTCATAGGATATAACTTGAGAGCTTCTCCATCATGCAAATTCGTTGTCATTCTAAGACTTCGATACCCTTTGTGACTAATAGTTTGGAATAGTCGCGGATGTTCAGCATCCCAAGTTTTTGTAATATAAAAAATACTTGAAATATTATCTATATCTTATTACATTTTCACTTCATAACAATCTAGTTAAGAAAAGGTGAAAACTGATATGAAAACTCAAGGAAATTAACCAATTTATTGCCGTGTTCCATGCCCCTCCTGTTTATGGCTGCAAAGGTAAGACTGGAAACAATACAGGAAACATCGTCCCTTCGTAACACATTGTGAGGATAGAATCTGTGGAATCAAACTAGTTCAAGATCCTCATGATTTTTAGCTTCAATAAAAATTAGAGCCAGTGAGAATGTTTGCATAAACTCAAAGTACAAAAGTCTTTTATTTTTATATATTGCCAAGATACATATATAGGTACCACATACCTTAAGACAGAGTTACATCTTACTTCACGATCTTAGTTCAATAGTCTTTTTATGTCATTACATCATGTTCATTCATTCATAGGATATATGTTTGAGAGCTTCTCCATCAATCAAGTTCGTTGTCACTCTGAGACTTCGTATCCCTTTATTACTTATAGGCTTGTATAGCCGCGGATGTTCAGCATCCACAAACGCACTTGGAGCTTCCAGATCTGTATCCATTGGTCCCAACAGGAAGGAGACGATAGAAAACCTGGTTTTAGTTTCACATCGCACTCTATGCTTCACACTGGACAACCTTCCATTGCTCCATATTGTCGCCATGTCCCCAAGGTTGATAGCAAGCGAGTTTGTCAACGGGCTTAAGGAAAAGAACGTTCCTGAAGAAGGGTCCATGGCTTCAAATCCAGCAACGTTTTCATCATCTTGAAGTATCGTCAAGAACCCAAAATCTGTGTGTGCCTTCACACCTACTGTCCCGACTATTTCGGGTTTGAAATGATACTTGTTGATACTAAACTGGATTGGCCAAGATTTGAAAAAGTTGGTAGTATCAGCCAACCCGTAACTCTCTGCTAGTCTCCTTGATAAATCTTTTGCAAGCCCATGAATAGCTTCTGCATACTTCACCATAATCTCCCTGAATATATCAAAGACATAAATCAATGTTCCATACCATTTTGAGACCAAACAAAAAAACAAGAAAAGGAGAAAACCTTTGTTCCGCAGAAGCGTCGAGCTGGTCACAGAAAGTATTGAGAGCTTGAGGAGAAGTCAGGTCGTAGAGACCTAATGCTTCATAGTTAGGATTGGTTTCGCTTGGACGAAATCTGTAACCACTCCCTGGTAGCACATCAGTGTTACGTACTTTCACCTCGTAGGGACGTTCAAAGAGATCCATAACGGTCTTCTTCATCTCAGACATGAGAGACAAAGAAACTCCATGGTTAATCACTCTGAAGCATCCCGATCTCTCGCCGGCTTCACGGATTTTCTGATTTAAGATCTCATCAGAAAGCTCTCCCAAGTCTATCGTCGGGAAAACTACACCGGTGTCCGACATTATCTTCAAAGGAGAGTTCAAGAATCAGAAGATTTACTAATGATAAAAAAAAAAAATTGACTAATGATTAAAAAGCTTATTAGTGATTAAAAAAATTGACTAACGGTTAAAAACGTTACTAATGATTAAAAAACGTTATTAATGACAAAAAACGTGAGTAATGATAAAAAAACGTTACTAATGACGAAAAACGTGAGTAACGCGATAAAAAAAAAGTTACTAATGACAAAAAAAGGTAACTAGTGACAAAAAAAAAGTTACTAATGACAAAAAACGTGAGTATTAGAAGAAAAAATGTGAGTGGTGATAAAAAAGCGTTACTAATGATAAAAAAATTTACTAATGACAAAAAAAAGTAAATAATGATAGAAAAACACTACCAATGATAAAAAATGTCACTGATGACAAAAAAAAAGTGAGTAGTGATAAAAAAGTTACCAGTGGCAAAAAAAACATGAGTAATGACATAAAACGTAACTAATGACGAAAAAAACGTGACTAATGATGAAAAAATGTTACTAATGACAAAAAACGTGAGTAGTGATAAAAAAATTGGCTAATGGTAGAAAACGTTACTAATGATAAAAAAAATCTGAAAATGTATGAATTCATTATCCAAAAATCGCAAATAAACAAGCATTACTGATATGCAAAACACAATTTTAATGATATTCCATTTCAGTTAATATGTTAGTCCACAAGAAATTAAATTGAAAATTACGAAATAAAACATGATGATAACGATAATATAAATTGGTAAAATGTTCGAAATCGATGTGAAAATAAATGAATATGTGGAGTCTGTGATATGATCATTTTCATTAACTCAATAATCGTTCATAGTTGAGATGGTTTATGTACGAGTTTTGAATCTCGGATAAAACCACGTGAGACTGTATACTATTTTGTATCATTCAAAACAGAATCTACAATCGTAACAACCACGCTATTCTCGAGACTTACTTTTAAAGATTTAAAGTATTGGTGGAACTTTATATCTGAAAGCTAATCTTTAAGATTGTTATCTATGTTGAGTTAGTTTAAATGAGAAATAAGATGTCTATTTATACGAGAGTTTCACAAAATTTAATCATAAAATAACTTGGATATTTGTCACTAAATTTATTAAGTTTTAGCCATTTGTTATTAAGTCATTTTAGGTAATCACCAAGTGTAATTTAATTTTAACCATTTGTCACTAAATTGCTTAGCTTAGTTATTAAGATAGCTTTGTCACTATGTTTATTTAGCTTATGCCATTTATCAGCAAATAAACTTAACTTAATCATCAATTAGTTTAGATTTTTACACATACTTACTTTTTATTTAGTTTTTCTTTTTACACTATTTACTTCACAGTAGATTAGATTTTTTCTCAGTAAACTTATAAAATTCTATTTGCACATGCTTGGTTTTTACTTAACCCAATAGACTTAAAAAATAGTTCCAACAAAATATACACCAAGATTTATGCACTAAATACATGAAAAAATCAAAAATTTAATGATATTTCATTTCAGTTAATAATAACACCAACATTCTTGCACTAAATATATGCAAATTTCAAGAGAAAAAAGTACTTTTAACTTTTACATATCTTTTCACAATCTCACATCATAAGCAATTTAGTTAGGAAAAGATGAAAACTGATACGAAACCGCCAAGGAAACTAACCAATTTATTTAAAACTAGACTTGAAACCATTGAATCTTACTCTAGTGTGAAAGTACGAATAAGACGTTACTTTTCAAAGTTGTTTCAGAACCCCCGCATTCACTAGAAGGAAGAGAGACCAGCAAGCTGTCTAAACTTCTCGTAGGAGACCCAAAACACAAACTGCCATGGTCCAAGCCTCCCCCATGTCGGCAAAAACCCTTTCCACAAGGCTCTTACTCCTTCAAACCTAACCGTCTTCACCAAACAATCGTACGAACTTCTGTACACACATTTCTCCCCCTGATTCATCATCCTCGTCTTCACCACATCCGCAGGACAGCTCAGAGTCGTCGAAGCAAGACCCGACATGATAGATGCAAGCGTATGAGCATAAATGTTATCCCCGCCCGAGATCTTTCTCTCGATCACAAAGTGTTTGGCGTGATCGTAGCAAGCTAGCTCACCCATATTCACCAGAAACGCTCTCTGGATGTTTGGAACAACACCTTTCCACAACCCTTTCACTCCTTCTGATTGTAGGATTCTGGTGAATGCTTCCACTGGTCCCGAGTACCTCGGTGTGAGACCTTGGCTCACCAATCTACCATCTGCTTGCATTCTCACTTTCACCAAATCAGCTGGACTCGCCACAACCTGCATTGCTAGTAAGCAACACAACACAAGAATCATTTTCATTAGGTGTAGAACAGATCACACTCAAAGCTTACAAACGTCAAAAAGGTCTCATCTTTATGCCATCGTGGGACTAACAAGAAGCAAGCAAACACATTCAGCAGTCAAAGATTAAGACTTTTCTGATCATTCAACCAAATCAAGAAACGCCAAGAAATCAAGAAACTTGGGGGACTACAAGGATAAAGAAGCATCCTTTACCTGAGCTATAACACCGGAGATGCCACCGAGGAGAGCCTTCGTGGCTAAAGGAAGAGACTCGCCGTTGTTAGCTTCGGATCTGACGATGAGCCCTTTCAGATTCTCGTACCCGATGATTCTGATCGGCGTGTAGAACATGTGCCTTATAATCGCCGGAGAGAGACCTTTATAGAAACCCATAAGCCCTTCCTGCCTCATGATTTCGGAGACGACTCCGATGGCGCCGACCCGGTGAGCGGAAGCGGAACCATGGAGCTGCATTCTGGTCTTTGTGAGATCGATCGGAAACGTGACTGACTCTGCGACCATCGCCGATATTGAAGCGAGCAGGATCCTCTTTTGAGTTGGTGCTTCTCCGGTCACCATTTTCCCACCGGCGGAATGGGTTACCAAGTGGCAACGCTGATTTTAGCCATACTCGATTACCTACTAAATGACGTCGTTTTTGGTTGGCATTTCAATTATTATATTCACCCTGATCTATAGGCTTTTTTTCTTAAACATGATCTTTAGGCTTGTTTTGTATTGTCATTTGCTTAGATTTGATTATTTGTTACAATATGTTATAGTAATCGATGATATAATATACGATATCATTTGCTTAAATTTGACTTTTTGTTACAATATTTGCTTCAAGATCGGTATGCATGCCCTAGTCCATTGCTTTCTGCTAATCTCTTAGCCAAGTCCTTTGCAAGAATATCAACAGCTTTGGCATAATTCATCATAGTTTCCCTGTAACCAAAGATCCAAACCAAGCCCAGCATCGATAGTGACATTAAAAAATTTATAACAAAATAGTAAAACGAAACATTTGATCAGCAGAGGCATCGAGTTGATCACAAAAAGTATTGACAGCCTCATAAGATGCCATGTCATAAGATCGTAGTGATTCACGAAAAGGGTTGACTTCATTCAGAGACTTATATAACCACATTCTTGTAACACATTGGTGTTATGCATTTTCACTTCATACGGACAATAAAAAAAAAATCTTTAACAGTCTTTTTTATTTCAGACATTAAATTCACGGAACCCCATGGTTAAACCAAGCTGAAAGCCTGAAACAACCCCATCTTTGCGTCACGAATTTATTTGGTTCAGCATATGCTTTCAGAAATCTCTTTCAAATCTGTGATCAGAATGGTGTCACCGAATTGCGTCATGGCTTCCAAACTTTTCTTTTTTTTTAATGGAGTTTCAAACTCTACCTCAGCCTAAATCCAATGTTAAAAATATAACACGCTAAATCATAATACTATACAAAGCGTATAAACCATAAGAACAAGATAAAGTTGGTAACTAGTACATACGTACCTCAATGTACAAGAAAATATAAGAGCTATATTTTCAATTTAGAATAGCATATGAGATATACATGTCTAACATTAATATATAATAAATAAATGATAAAGATACAAAAAAAAATCCATACCAGTATGTTCATTTGTGTAAATTTTACAGGATAAACTTGATATACTTTCCAACTAAGCTGAAGCTAGTTGCATTATAATCTATCTATATATAATAGCAAACCATCGATGATGTCATCAAATTTTTATAGGAAAAAAAAATTTGAATCCAACAGTCAGATTTGTTCCTTACTTCTGATCTAATGGACATAAAATTCTCTTGTTCGGAGTGGCTTACGTCATCAAAAACTGTTGTAGTTAGCCGTCTTTCCTCGAATCGCTTCATCCTCAAAGAACGCAACCCTTAGATCACACCTCTCTGATCAATATATGTACTATTTAGCGTCTTTCCCTAAATCGTTTTATCCTCAAACATCACAACCCTCAATATATGTATATATAAGCTCCATGTTTTTACATGTGATGCATGGTAGTCACTCAGCAGACGTCTCTTCTATGGGACACTTTGCAAACGCTGTATTCGTTTCGTGCAGGTAGGAATTTATGGGCACGTTCAGGAAGAGCAAGTTTACAATTGACGCCACGGGACCTAGAATTATCATGCTTCTATATACCAAATTCACTGAAGAAGACAACATCAATTAAGGTCTAAGGAAGTGACTTAGGTTTCCTTTATGGGGTGTCTTCTTTTAGTTTTTGTTTACTTTTGATTCAGACAGAAATCGTCTAAATCTTCTTCCCCAGGTATTTTTTTTTCTTAGTATCAAGCGACATTGTTTGCCTGAGATCTTACGTCGTTTCTTGATTTTGCAAAACCTTGTTCAGGTTCATATAGGAATCTCCCGCAGTGATTAGAAGAGCAGTCGTGGGTGAGTCTTTTCAAAACAAGACTCAGATTCTTCTTTAGGTCATTGGCAAAGGAAAGATACTGCAAATTCCCTTTCCCTTGTTTCTTTAGTTTTTTCCAACGTAATTATTACGATTTTGTTCAAAAAGATTTCCCAGTTTCAGAAGCCAGAATTGATTGATGTTTCAAATTCTATTTCGAGATCACTTTCATGTCTTTCATCAGCTCTAAAATTGAATATTACCTTTGGGGTTGCAATATAATCTATATTTGTTTTTTTACTTTAATTTTTTGGATGTACTGGTTTATTGGAATGGTGAAATATATCTCGTTTTAAGGTTTTAACAGAGTGTTACAAAAAAAAAGGTTTTAACAGAAGCACTTCTGTTTTTGTTATACTTTCTTTTTATCAACGTTTTGGTAATACTTAATATTCTATAATTATGCCCTGTTCGTTGCTTGGACGCAGAGTCAAAGACGTGCGATCACAAATATAAAAGGAATTAAAGTGACAAATCAGCAACTGGTTAACATTATGATTTTGAGAATGCATAAATCTGCCGCTAGCATCACATAATACATGTGTATGAGCTGCTGAAAATTACAGGAGAAATAAAAATGGTGAAAACACCACCAGCGACATCCCCGGCGGCAACTGTACAAACAATCATGTTTGTTATTTTTTGTCGCTGGACTCTGACGCTGCATTCCAGTAACGAACAGGGCGTCATGCGAATTCTGGGCCTCATTGTCAGATGATGAGCTGGAGAGGTTACAGAGACAACATAACCTTGAAAACGCAAATAGAGTTTCTTTTTGCTCAATTGTTAAACTTCTCCTGATGTTTCTCTCATGTGTTCAACTTCAAGGTTCAATTTTTGTTTATATGCTAATGGACAGGAGAAGAAACAAAGCAAGATACACAATCATAAACATTCTTTTCAGCTTTCTTACTTGCTCTTCTCTATACAATTTTGAGTATCCTGAACTAAAGCAAGTCACCCTTTTCTTTTACTTTTCTCTTTATTGTAAGAATTTTCTTTGATTCATATGTCTCACGTCCTTCACCTTTCTTGTAGACTGCTATTATATATGTGATGTGTGTTTGTCATAAGTCATTCTTAATCTTGTCATATCCTTCTATCGCCAAGCATGTATTGGAGGGGAATTCAAAAGCTTACTCCAAGGTAAAAAACATTAGCACCAGCAGTTAGCTATGAATGGTTTAGTTTTATGCTTTTCTTTATATCACTACTTGTAAAATTGTAGTGGATTCAGATAGGTTTTGTAATGGAAAGAGGAGTCATAACAGCTGAGATAGTGCCAGTGACAATGGAGCTTGAGTTATATATATTTGTATATCTTAATTTGTAACTAAAAAAACAAATTTAATTAATATTTTTTTGTATTTTATTTAATGATTTTATAAAAATTACATCTTCTCTTTTAAATTGTGTAAGTAAACCACAACACATCTTGGGGCACTTATGTGAAAATAACTTCAGTAACGATGGTGGGTAATTGTGGCCGATGTAGCTACAAATATAATCTCTTGCTATTTGTAGAAATTGGCTACAAATAACGTTGTGGCTATGCTGTAACAAGAATGGCCATGAATATTCACAATTAGACGATAGAGGGAAGGTTGTACCGAGTAGAGGTATCCGAGGCATCCGTCAAGGAGACCCTCTTTCTCCCTACATATTCATACTATGTACCGAGGTCTTCTTGGGGCTTTGTAACAAAGCACAAATAGATGGGAGCATCGAAGGAATCAGTGTTGTTCGGGGGTGTCCCCGTATAAATCATTTGCTATTCGCAGATGATACGATGTTCTTTCTCAAAGCCAACAAAGCTAGCGCCCAAGCTCTCAAAGCCATTATTATCCGTTATGGGGAAGCTTCGGGACAGGAAATTAATGTGGAGAAGTCGTCCATTACTTTCTCTAGGAAAGCACCAGGCTCCTTAAAGGATGCTGTCAAGGCGGAGCTCCTTATTCTAAAGGAGGGCAGGGTAGGCAAATACTTAGACTTGCCGGAACAGTTTGGACGAAAAAAACGGGACCTGTTTACGTCCATTATAGACAGAATTAAACAGAAGGCTAGCTCCTGGTCAAATAAATACCTATCAACGGCAGGCAAAGTGGTCTTACTTCAAAGTGTGCTCTCAGCCATCTCCTCCCACTCCATGACCTGCTTCGAGCTGTCGGTTTCTCTGATCAAACGGATTCAATCAGCTATCACCCGCTTTTGGTGGGATGACAAGACGGGAAAGAAAAAGATGGCATGGATATCATGGGACAAGCTATCGAAACCAAAAATCCTTGGAGGATTGGGCTTCAGGGATTTCAAGTGTTTTAACGAAGCATTTCTAGCAAAACTGAGTTGGCGTGTATTGCACCACCCTACGGGATTACTAGGTAGCATTCTGCTAGGAAAGTACTGCAAAGACTCTGACCTTCTAATTTGCTCTCCAACGTCTAACGCCTCACATGGATGGAGAAGCTTACTTGTCGGGAGAGATCTCCTAAAAAAGAACCTTGGATGGGTCATTGGAAATGGCCAATCTGTTAAAGTTTGGGAAGACCCATGGCTATGCCTGACTGCACAAGAGAGACCAATGGGACCTCCACCGGAACATCTCGCAAAGATGGTCTTCGCTGACCTTCTTTCCCCTGAACCTGGAAAATGGGACTCGGCCAAGATAAAAGAATGTTTCCCTCTCTATGAAGAACAGATTCTGTGTATCAAACCGAGTATCATAGGAGCTGCAGATAAAATGATATGGATGGGAACCAAAACAGGAGTCTACTCTACTAAATCTGGATACCTATCTGCAGTCAAAGGTGAAGAAGAACATGTTCCAAATCAGCAAAACACAGGACCCCAATGGTATAAAACTGTCTGGAATTTGAAGGTGGCACCCAAAGTCAAGATGTTTGCGTGGAAAGCACTTAAGAAAGCATTGTGGGAGAACATTTACGGGAAAGACATCTCAATGTTGACCCCCTTTGCAAGCGATGTGGCCTCCCTGAGTCTATCCCTCATCTTCTCTTTCACTGACAGTACGCACAACAGGTATGGAACTTGGCTCCGCTTGCTACTGGATTTGATCTTAGAAGAGTGATAGAGTTAGATGAAGTTTGGAACTCGCTAGCTGTTATGAAATGCTTACCTCCGACGGGTATTGGGATGGGATCTTTAAATTCGTGGATCTTATGGTCCCTGTGGAAGGATCGTAACAAGATAGTTTTTGAAGGTAATTCCGGAAGCCCGATGGGCACTTTGACCTCTGCTATCGTTGCAGCGAGGGAATGGGAAGGTAGTGTCCTGTCTGAGAAGGACCCAGCTCGGAAGAAAACCCCCCCTTCCCATCGCACCGAGATCAAACGATGTTATCTGTATTCGCACCGATGCTGCATGGAGAAGTGAAGATAAAGCAGCATGATTGGGATGGTCTTTCCATGTGGAAGGACAAAGAGCAGACTTCAAAAAGTTTTATCTGGCGGTAGCTTCCCCACTTTGCAGCGGAGGCCCTGGCGATCCGTGAGGCACTCGTAATGTGCAGGGAACTAGAGTTTCAACACATCTCAGTGGAGTGTGACTCTTCTCAACTGATGAAGGCAGCTAATGAAGCAGAGCAATTTGCCGAGCTCCATGGGATCATCTCGGATCTCAAGCTCCTGTCTTTCTCGTTTCAATCTATCTCTTTTGTTTGGATCCCACGGGATCTCAATGTTGTAGCTGATAAACTAGCAAAGGATGCTCTGTTTGTAGGTGAAGCCTTTATGGCTCTTACCCCCTTTTCTAAAACTCGGGCGAGTTGCCGAGTATGCGGCTGCGTTTGCGCAAAGCGGAGGCACGCCGTGGCGAATTGAGGCTGTTCGGAAGTATAAATGCGGACAAGCGAGTTAAGTCCGAGTTAACCGCTTTATTGCAAAAGTCGGCGAGTTATTAAAGAAATTCGGTTGTTTGAGTTGCAGAAAACTTGTATATTTGGTTTTAAAATCATATGCTGAGTTCAAATTATGTTATTAGTGAGTGAAAATCTGAAGAAAACAAGTAAGAACAGGCCTTTACCGTGAAAAAGTTGTTTGAGACATAATGCATATTTCCAGATCTACGAACAGAGGAAGGAGATGAGGACAAGATAGTCTTTTAATGCTCAGTAAAGACAAAACGAGTAAAAATAACATTAAAAGTATAACTTTTGACAATTGAACCGAGAACACAGGCTGTACTAAAAGAGAATAAGCCACTACACCTCCCTACATTCTTATGTTTATCTTACAAATAATAATATATATAATAAAATTGTATAAAATTAATCCCCGCTTAATCCCTGCGTAATCCCCGATTTTTTTTCAACTCGCTAGGCCCGGACCGACCGACCGCGTTACGCCTAGCGCGTTTTCGAACATTGCTCTTACCTAATGCTTTTATGAGTTTTAATGAAAGTTTTCGTGTTAAAAAAAAAAAAAGACGATAGCCTAAGTAGTGTTTTTAAACATGTACCAAACTGGTAGTGCCGGGTTGAACCATGAACCGACAACAATCCGGATTGGAATATGCTAAAACTCAAATAAGTTGAACCAGTTAGAAACTCTTTGTCAGTTGAATTCTATATTAATGCAGTCGTTAAAAGAACCATTTCAATGAATTATTGCAATTGTTTTGATGAACATTTACAACTATTTTTTATGAGCAGTTACAATCTTTGAAGATCAACCATTTGCAACATTTGGTGATCACTTATTGTAATTTTTTGTGATCAACCATTTCAATCTTGTATCATTAGCATTCAAAATATAACTATTTAACATGTGTATAGATTTCTTAATAAAAAATGTATATCTATTTTTCCTCCAAATTCAACAGATAATTTTGTAGCAATTGTTACATACATTTCAAATTCACATTCTTAAGTTATCAAAATTTGTTATTTTAACTAATATATTCACTACCTAAATGAAACAAAAATAAAATATATGTAAATATAATTATTAAGTATACAAATATAATTTTTAGTAAATATTTAACTGCTCGAGCGAATGCGCGGATTTATTTCCTAGTTACATATAAAAGAAATTGATTACCCCGAAAGTGCTAGCTGCCCAACATGTTTTTCTGTTTTAAAACAAAATAGCATGATCATTGGGATCTTATGTCGTAACAATATATATATATATATATATATATATATATATATTCAATGATTCAAATTTAAAATAATAAGAAAACAAACTAATCAAATAACTAATTTTATTAAATAATCGAATGTTACAATATTGAACAGTTAACTGAAATCGACGTCTCTAAAAAATGAACAATAGCATTTCGCATCATTCTATTGATTGTTTCTCTGTTTGATTATTTTGGCTTCCGTATTGATTGTTTCTCTGTTTTGCTTGTATTGATTATTTTGGCTTCCGTATTGTCAACAAAATATCTTCTGAGAGAGAGAGACCGCAGAGGCAGTACTTGCTAGATCAAACGCTAGAGACATGATCGGAGAAATCGAAAACCGATCGGTTTATATCCTCGCGGTAAAATTATCTTTACCTGGTTACCTCAGTAAACTACGGTTTAGCTTCTCTTTTTGTCTTGCGTCAGTGAGAATAAACCGGCTTGTTTTTAACATTAAACCGAACATTGCAGATAAAAACTCACGTGGAAACGCAAGGAGACTTCATAAAGTTCTTGAACAATGAAGTCGAAAACGCAGCGTTTCCGAACATAGAAGACGTCGCGCCTTTCGTCAAATGGCTTACGACGAACTCTCTTACCTGGTTGATGAGAGAACAGTGTTGAAACACTTCGAATGGCCTTGGTATTTTTCTCCCACCGACGAAGACGATGGCCTTGGTATCTTTCTCTTTCTGTGTGTTCAATATCTCTGACGACTAAGCGATTGTTCTCTAACATTTCCTTACTGATGATGTGGCATACAAGCGTTACAAGTAAGTTTTTTTTTTTTTTTTGTGTCAAACTCATTACAAGTAAGCTTAAACATTGACTTTGATGTTTATTAAACCAATACGAGAAGAACCATGGAGTAACAATTATTTCAGTCTAAATTTCTATAATCTTCTTTCTTTCCCCTAGGGTGCTTATTGGAGATAAATGACCATGCAATAGCTAAACAAAACTGTGTCCCTATTTATTACTGCCGAGATATGCTCCCCTGTATCAGGAGTGGGCTCCTGGAAAAATTCTTGAGACAAAAACACTGAGTTAACTTGGAGAAGGAGGTTACAATCTATATCTATCCTGACGTACGTAACTGAGGTATGTCCAATTATGATATATATGTGGACGTTGTGACATCATAAGCTCGTGCGTTTTGAGTGGTATTTAGCTATCCTCCTAACTGTGGAAAGATAGTTGAGAAATCTTGATTAGCTTGGGCAACTAAAGTTGATTTTAGTCTTTTGCTTTCGTGGCTGTATACGGGTTTATAAGTAATATCTCTTGCAAGTTGCAATACGTATCTTTTGAATTAGTCTCTTCTTAGCATTTCCTCGATGCATTATATTTCAGTCAAACGTGCTCCATGTTACGAATCTACAACTGATGAGAGTTCGAAGAAACATTTAAAAGAGCAGCTGAATCAGGGAAAGATTCCGGTAATTTTTTGTTCATTGCTGACATATGAATGATTTACACTTACTTAACCATGCGTCTGATTTAATATTTCTTTATTTTAAAATTCGTTATAAGCAAGATAAAAAAAAAAAAAAGCATGTAAAGAATGGGACGAATGTGTCAAGCGGATACGGTTTTGTAGAATTGGACTCTATCGAGACAGCTATATATCTATACAAGAGATTTAATATAAATATTTAAACTATTTATAACATTTCTAAATATTTAGTAAAACTCTACCGGCTGGATCTATTTAGTATAATGAATCATATTTCTTTTTTATTATTTATCATCATGCATGCAATTTAAGGGGGAAAAAATGCACATTCTATTAATGTATATCATCACGCGATGGATATATTTTAGAGTAACCATTTACGAGTTAAAGATTTTGCAACGTGTCAACAAAATATCTTCTGAGAGAGAGAGACCGCCAAAAGAAAACGCAAAATAGAAACCGCGAAATTGTTTGTTGCAGGGGTGGGTCCCACTATTTCTCCGTGCGTGCTCAAATACCCTCTCTCTCTCTTCACTCTGTTCACAGTCATTTTTTTCAGATTCTCAAAAAATTCAAATCTCTCACTCGCTTTCTCTCTGTGCGAAGACTCTTCGGCGATGGCGATTCCCTTTGTTCACGCAAATCCCGTGGAGTATGAAGATCGGACTCTGTACCGTGTGAGCTTAACCGATAGTGTTGCGATCGAAGTCACGGTGACGAACACGTTGTCCACCGCTCGGATGTGGCTCAGAAAGATCATCTTCTACAACAGAAGGCACGCCGCAGATTTGCAGGTATGATGATGATCTCTTTTGATTAAGAGTTAGTGCTTAAATGGAATGACGATGATGAAGTTGATTTAGTTAATGGCTCTGTAAGTTTCATGATGAGAACATGTGTCTCGTGTATATGAGCGAGATCTGTGTAAGTTATCTTAATTGATATGATGATATCTATGAGCTTAGAAGATGATGGTACCTAATATATGTGTAAATCGATTTGAAACTTAGATCTATGTTTTACCTCCGTAGAGTTTTTACGGTTAGCGTAGTAGCTTAGGTGGTATGATGATGATGATGATGATGATGATTATGATGATGATGATGATGATTTAAGAATTGCTTTGTTAGTTAAATTTTCATGATGAGAAGAATCGTGTATAAGAGAGACGATTTGTGTAGTTATCTTATTATATGTATTAAGTTTAAACGATGAGTATATATATATATATATATCTGATGATGTATGTGCATTCATCAATACTATTAAAACATGAGAACTTTTTATCGACTATGTTTTGTACTATCAAAAAAGTCATAACAGTCCAACTAAAATAATTTCATTAGTTATTATCATATAATGTTTTTCTAATTTAACAAATATCTATTAATATTTCAAGATTTGTAAAATAGAATTAATTTAACCTCCTATTTTTTCTCTTACAACTAACTTAATAATATTTTCAAAATAAGATATCTAAAAAGATATTGTCAAGTATCCTTTTCTAAGATTTTATTATAAAAAATATCTTTTAATATCTTTTTATTTAAGATGTAAACATAAATTCTTTTTAATATTTATTTTTAAAGAATAAAATTCGTAATTAATATTAAATAAATTATTAACGAATATTAATTCTTTCATAATAGAATAAGAAATAATATTCCCATAATATTTATATTCATAATTAAATTAATACATCAACTAATAAATATAAAGTAACTTAATTCATTTATTAAATATTTTATAAATCATTAAATTAAAGAATAACATACATTCATGAATTTTACCACATACTTCAACGTATTAAAATAAAATATTAAAGTAATATATATAAAATAATAAATAATTACATATTTAAATTTGAGTATTAAAAATAATTCGATATAGTATGATATGGGTTGAATGAAGAAGTTTTATTTATATAATAATAAAATAAATCTTGACCAATATAAAAATTAAAAATATTTTTTTACTATAATTTACAGTTTTAAATATAAGTAAATAATGACGGGTTTTATAAATGAATTATCTTACTTTCAAAAAATTTTATTTATTAATTTTAATATAGGTATCTATAAAAACATTTTTTAATAAAAATACATGTATGAAATTTCTAATTTTCAGTAAATAAATTTTTGGAAAAAAACTAATCGCATAGATCCGGGTCGGGTAAACACAAGTATAATTATATTAAGTTATTTCATAAATAACTGAACGGTTTATATATCTCTTGAACTAAAAAAAAAACTATAATCAAATTGAAACCGAAATTCAAAAAGAAAGACAACCTAAAACAAAAACCGAAAACCAAACATTATATTTAAACATATTGGTGAACAAAAAGACGGGTTAATAAATTTGTTGACTAAACTAATTTCAAACATTTAACAAACGAGGAAGATCAATACATAAAATGATGACAAAAATAAAATCTTGCCCGTCCTTTGAAAGGGCGGGTCAAACTCTAGTATCGCTTTGAAACTTGATCTTATGGCTCATGTGAGTTTATGGTTAATGAACCACCGATTCTTTACGCATCGATTCCTATACTTTTGGATTTATTTTGATTAAAAAATTTATTGTAAAAGATTGTGAATCTGAAATTTACATATTTCTTGAAGGTCACTCCATCTATTTTTGCTTGATCATTGAATATTTATTTGACTATTTGCAGGTGGGAGTTGCATGCCACGGGCAAAGACCTGACGTTCTAACACTTTCCGTCAAACGAAAGTGTTTGATCGTCAGCCTTCCCGGTGTCATCAACAATGAGAGTTGCTTAGTCCGTTTTCTCGGCAATGGTGACGTCAGCTTCTTCACTACTGGACCCCTGCCTGAATCACTACACCTTCACAGCTATGCCAACGCGCTGGAGTTCGGAAACGAGGAGCAGAGCTTTACAGACTTGGCGGAACGTGTTACCAGGCGCAGGATTGAGCTCGACGCGGCTGTGGCGGGTGGCGACTGGAGCACCTGGCCACTCTCACAGGACCAGATTCTTCTCTCTTCAGTCCAGGCGCAAGTATCCTTCCTCGCTGCACTGATGCACTAGACTATCGCAGGACAAACTTCTTATCTCATCTTGTACTTTGATATCTCTGTTTCTTTTATGCAAGGCACAACTTATAATCTTGCTTAATCTTTTTCTCTGTTGTCCGTTTGGAATTGTTTCACGTTTGGAACTTCTTTTGGATTTGATCTCTTTTTTCTCTAAAGCTATAGCTATTAGTAACTGGTCGATAGTTCTTGTTGCTAAAAAAAAACAGAATACTTTCTAAATTTCATCATAGTTCTAAAAAAAAACAGAACAGTCTACAGTAGATTATTATAAGGCTAACTAAACTATTAGGAAAACAAAGATCCTAATTCACAATTTAATCTACAACAGAATCTTGAAACTAAACCATTTTGTTATCATATACTGCTTGTATAAGATGTTTACAAGGGTGACCAACATTGATATCAAAATTTAATTTAGTAAGAACAGGCTCCTCTGCACCTAATACAAGCTCTTTCTAATGCTCATTTATTACACTCCCTGTAAAACAACATTTATATGTAAAAGAAAGGAGAAACAGATCGGTTCCGAAACCTATTATATGGAGTAGTAAGCAACAAAAAACTAAGTCAACGAAGAAGGTTGTAGGTAGTATAAAGAAGAAACATCCTTCTTGAGTTATTATCTTATAATAGACAATAATAACGTGATCCACATGTTGTTCTTTCTGCTCTAGAAGAATGCATAGTCCTAAAGCAACAACACATTCATTAATCTATTAAAACAGAGCAGAGCAGAGTAGAGTAGAGCAGAGCAGAGCAGAGCAGAGCAGAGCAGAGAGAGAGAGAGAGAGAGAGAAGAGAGAGAGAGAGAGAGAGAGAGAAGAGAGAGAGAGAGAAGAGAGAGAGAGAGAGAGATAGAGAGGATAGATAAGATATAGAGAGATAGATAAGAGAGCCTCTCTCTCCTCTTCGCTCTCTCCTCTCTCCTCTCTCTCTCTCTCTTCCTTTCTCCTCTCTCGCTCTATCTCTCTATCTCTCGTCTCTCTACTCTCTCTCTCTCTCTCTCTCTCTCTCTCTGCTCTCGACTCGTCTCCTCTCCTTCTCTTGCTCTTTCTCACTCATTGTTATTCATTTGAAGAAAACTTTCATCTGATCGATCAACTAGTACAACTTTCTCTACAACTAGCCATGCACAAAAGAAAATATGACACAGAGCAGGAGAACAATATATAGAGGAGCTGTGATATTACGAAACATAAGAGATCTTAATAGACTCCCCGGTTTCAAGGAACCTCCAGGGGCCTCCAGCGCTTGTGCGGCTTCTCTAACTCTAAACTTTTAAAGATGTACTGGTCTTTCTCATGGATTCTTACCAATCAAAATATCAGAGCGCCAAGAAAAAGTTCAGTCTATTAATCAAATCCGTGATAACAGACCAACAAGCAATTGGCACAGTTTTTTTATTTTTGATGAAAATGGGTGTTCTGAACACAACCTGGCTTCTCATGCACCTTTACTGTCAAACTAGGATCGTCTCATATCCTAGGGTTTCCAAACGGATCCAGCATATCTGATATGTATACAGTTTCCGAAATCAGAGCCCTATCTATTTTTATTTTTGGTGTGTTCCTACTCAAAGTTGATCATGGACATCACTGACTACAATCTTCGGGCCAGTCTTAATTCATCATGAAACAGAGAACACAGCTAAATGATATTGTTAAGGTTTGTGAATTCACTACACCTACATAAACATATCGCAATCGTGTTGTTAAATGAACGTTGCAATTGAAATCATTTGATTAGATAAATATATATTAAGGAAAACGAACATTACAAACTATGTATATGAACCACTGAACTATAAATATAAAACGACTCAAACCCCCCCCCCCCCATCAAAACAGTGATTTTTTTTTTGTTAAATAGTCAGGTATTTAACAACAGCAGTTAGTTTTATTTATAAATCTCTCTCTTTTATGAAATGATTCGTAAATTTGTTAACACATATTTGATATCTTGTGTTTTTTGAGAGTTTAAAGTATTTGTTTTTAATTTCATTTGAGTGATGGTAGGATGCATTTAGATACCTTTTGTGCATATTTGTATTCATTTGCATAAAACAGGGACTGGAGTCAAATCTGAAGGTTTGAGGCGAAATCCAGAGGTTGTTTTAAAAAATACAGAAGTTTATGCCCAATTCGAGAACCATCAAGAAATGAAGGACTACACTGCAATTACGAGGGGTCTGAAATTCTTAATTGAAAGTTTTGGGGGTTAATTCGGAGGCCAATTCTACACATTCTGAAATTAAAGGATTCTTTTTTTTTTCTTTTTTTTTGAACGGAAACTAAGGATTCTAAGTCACAATTTAATCTACAACATAATCTTAGAAACTAAACCTTTATGCATAAAAACTCGAAAATCACACTATCCCATAAAAATCGCAAGTTGAGTTCATTTGCATATAGGTTTTGTGTGTTTCTCTTGTATAAAATTTATATCAAGTAGAACTAAGATCGGAGCTTGAGTCTTGTATGTTGTAAATTTTTTATTTGATCTAGTGAAACTTGAGAAATAAGAATCTTCCCCTAGCATAGAGGTTAGATTGTTGTGAACTAGGTTAACGTTTTCATTGTGCGCTCTTTACTTGCGTATTAGTCTTGAGCTTGAAACCTCACACTCACTTCAAAAAGGTCTTGATAATCATATTCTTGCAAGGGATAGAGGGAGAAGGGAATGCAAGTTTCCTTTGAAGTACAATGATTTTGATGTTGTAGCATGTGCACTATCCGGGGCAGTGGACATCAAAGATCATTGTCAAAAGTACGAAGGAGCAAAGATTGGAACAACTGGAACTTGGCAGCCAAAGACAAAATATAGGTTTTACACAAGAATGAAACATGGAAATTGGTCGAGATACCAAAATATAGGTCAAAACTATTGAGTTCCTAGCCTGGCTATAGGAGGTTTCTGATGGATGATGGAAACCTCTGACCTGATTTAGTTTTTCACCTGTTGGTAAAAACAAAGTTTGCCAAATGTCTTTTAGAGACCCCATGAAAAAGGTAAAAAAGTCACAAAATCTGTTTCTGAAAGCAGGTGTGTTTCCCTTGAAAGATACATGTATTGAATTCACAATATATAATACAATGTTGTTGAGAGATACGTGGGATCTCTACAGGAATATATGAGAATATACTAAGGACTATACAAAGATACTAATCTTATCTAATACCCTCCCTCAGTTGCAGCGTGGGTTCTCGCACGCCAAGACTGGATCTAAAACTCGTGAAGAGTGTTGACGGTAGTCCTTTAGTGAAAATATCAGCGTACTGAAGTGTCGAAGGAATGTGTAAGACGCGAACCTCCCCCATGCGAACCTTTTCCCGGACGAAATGTATATCTATTTCAATATGTTTGGTTCGTTGATGTTGGACAGGGTTGGAGGAGAGATAGACAGCACTAACATTATCACAGTAGACGACTGTAGCTCGTTGTATAGGCTGTCCCATTTCGAGAAGAAGATTGCGTAACCAGCAGGCTTCCACAACAACATTAGCTACGCCTTTGTACTCTGCTTCAGCACTGGATCTTGAGACTGTAGGTTGTCGTTTTGCAGACCATGAGACTAGATTATCGCCGATGTATAGACAGAATCCTGATGTAGAGCAGCGTGTTGTAGGACAACCGGCCCAATCAGCGTCTGTGTAAGCAGTCAGCTTCATTGTTTGTTTCTTGAGCAGCTGAAGCCCCATCGTTTTTGTTCCTTGCAGGTAACGGATGATTCTCTTGAGTGCTTGGAGATGGCCGTCACGAGGATCATGCATGAAAAGGCAAATTTGTTGGACCGCGTAAGAGATGTCGGGTCTTGTGAATGTGAGATACTGTAGAGCACCAGCCAAGCTTCGATAATCAGTAGGATTTGAAACAGGTTTGCCGTCGTTTGCCGCAAGTTTGGATTTCATGTCAACGGGGGTTGTACACGGTTTGCAATCTTTCATGCCAGCACGTTCAATGATCTCTTCCGCATAGCGAGCCTGAGACAAGAAGAGGCCCTTTTCATTAAACTTTGCTGACACGCCAAGAAATGAGCTGACTCGGCCAAGGTTCGTCATGGGGAACTCGTTGCTGAGTACAAGTATGATTGTATCACGCAGGCTAGTTGTGGAAGCTGTGACTATAATGTCGTCGACATATAATATGAGATACGCCGTTAGTCCTGCTTTCCTGTACACAAACAAACTTGTATCCAATTTGGATTGAACAAAGCCATTGTTAGTGATAAATTTTACAAAGCGAGCGTTCCAAGCCCTTGGAGCTTGTTTTAGCCCGTAGATCGATCTTTTTAGTTTGCAAACGTGATGAGGTCTTGATTGATCGACGAACCCAGGGGGTTGGAACATGTAGACGTCTTCATCTAGTGTGCCATGGAGGAAGGCGTTTTGAACATCCAACTGATGTATCGGCCAGTCATTTGTGAGAGCAACGTGGAACACCGTTCGTATCGTTGCTGGCTTAACCACCGGGCTGTACGTCTCGTCGAAGTCAATGCCTTGAGCTTGAGACTTCCCATTCGCCACTAGACGGGACTTGTGACATTTAAAATTTCCCTCTGCATCGTACTTGTGCTTATATAGCCACATGCAACGAACAATATTAGTATTAGGCGGACGTGGGACAAGATCAAAAGTCTCACTTTTAACAATAGCATCGTACTCCACATTCATAGAGGGATTCCAATTTGGATCTTTTAAAGCTTGTATATGGCTTGTAGGAAGAGGAGAAAAAGATTTAGCTAAAAGAGATAGTATTTGTTTCGGTTTTGATATACCATGCTTGGAGCGAGTAGTCATGGTGTGCCTTGGAGCCTCGACAACCGCAGGTGCAGTGTGAGTTGGCGCATCTGTAGAAGGAGGAGCAGCAGTCGTCTGTGTGACAACTGTGCGTGGAGCTTCCAAGATGCTTCGAAACAGAGTGGAAGGCTCTGTTTCAGATGATAAGAAATCGTAGTCGGACTCGTTTGATGGTGAGGAGTCGTCATACGGAAACTGCGATTCATCAAAGGTTACATGTCTGGAAAAAATGATCTTGTTTGTTGAAAGATCTAAACATCTGTACCCTCTGTGATTAGTAGGATAGGATAACCACGAAAAAGACATTTAGAAGATCTCGGAGAAAGCTTTTTGAGGTGATTATGATTAATGTTTGGATAACATAAACAACCAAACGTTTTGAGATGAGAGTAAGAAACTGGTTTGTGAAAAAGAACAGAGAAGGGAACCTTGTTTTGAATCGCTTTTGAAGGAAGGAGATTGATGATATGGACCGCCGTATGCAAGGCTTCTACCCAGAAGGAAGATGGGAGACGAGCCTGGAAGAGGAGACTACGCATTGCGTTGTTTATTGTGCGTATCATCCTCTCCAATTTTCCGTTTTGTTGGGAAGTATGAGGACAGGAAAAACGGAAGGTTATACCTTGTTCTGCGAAGTGCTTATGGAAGTTTTTGTTGTTGTACTCACCTCCATTGTCACATTGAAACGATTTTATAGTCCTGTCAAACTGAGTTTTCACATAGTTTGAGAAATGTAAGAACTTGGAAAACGTTTCTGATTTGTATCGCAGTGGGTATACCCAAAGAAAATGAGAAAAGTGATCAAGGAAGAGAAGATAATACTTGATACCACTGATACTCGTGACCGGCGAAGTCCATATGTCCGAGTGGACAATATCAAAAGGTTGATGAACAGTTGTGTTTGAGTGAGAAAAAGGTAGCTTTATTTGTTTGCCAAATTGACAAGAAGAACAAGTTCGAGATAACTCTCGTTTATTACAAGGCAAAGCTTTAGAAGAAAGAAGAAAATTCAACGTTTGATCGCTGGGATGAGCCAAACGATTATGCTAATCCGTTGACGTTACCGCAGAGAAAGCCAAATGAGAAGTAGAAGCATTATTGGTGGATGAACGGAACGGGTAGAGATCTCCTTTGCTATCACTGCGGAGAATCGTCTTCCTCGTATGAAGATCCTTCACAGAAAAACCGAAGGGATCAAACTCAACAGAACAAGAATTATCAGTAGTGAAACGACGAACAGAGATTAGATTTTTAATGAGAGATGGAGTAACAAGAACTTTGTTTAGGGAAAGAGGACGAGTTTGAGTGAGAAAAGACAAAGATCCAGAAAGGTTAACTGGAATTTTACCTCCATTTGCAACAGTTACAGTGTTTCCGATGCTATTTTTAAAAACGGACTTAAGATTACCTGCCGAGTTTGCGAGATGAGCAGTCGCACCCGAATCCATATACCACTGATTGTCTGAAGGATCAAAGAGGGTCATTGTGTTGAACGCAGCAGCAAAGTCTGTTGTCGGTGTTTGTGTGTTCGCCGGTGGAGTCTGTTGGTTTGTTTGTGGTCGCGGCCCAAGTAGACCTTGTTGCTGTTGCGGTGCGAAAGGCATCTGTGTCCACGGATTAAACTGTTGCATTCCCCACATCGGAAATCCACCAGTCCAGTAAGGAGCATTCCACTGAGGCCTGAACTGATTGGACTGATTGCGTCCTTTGCCTCGGTTGCCCCTGCCTCTTCCTCTGTTTTGCTGAAACCGTTGTTGATTTTGTTTGGTTTGTGGAGGTTTCTGATCGACAGAAGTGTCTGTTGCAAGGAGCACCTTTGTCGAAGAGGAGGAGTTCTCGTTGGAGGGAGACGTCGTTTTGGTCTTTTTGAGTCGATCTTCTTCTAAGATCAGCATCGATCGAGCTTGCTCAAAGGTGGGAAACGGTTGTCGATGGATAATGACATTGATGATATTGTCATATTTGTCGTTGAGACCGTTGAGGAGATAGGTCACCAACGTCCTTTCGGAAACTGGAGCATCGACATTGGCGAGCAAGTCCGCAATTGACTTAAGCTCCTGGCAGTACTTCTGAATCGTGAGATCACCGATTTCCTTTGTCCGCAGTTTGTGATCAAGTTGGACCGCCCTTGCTTCTTTGTTGTCACGAAAGAAGGTTTCCAAGCGGACCCAGATTTCACGCGAGGTGCCACCGGTTTTGAAAATACTCTTGAAGAGATTCTTTGACAGAGTACCATAGATCCAAAGCTTGACCAATCCGTCGCGTTTCTTCCAATCTTCGTCATTGTCATCGGTTGGGAGCAGTGTTCCGTCGAGATGACCAGAAACTTCGAAACTTTGACAGTGGGTGAGGAATAGTTCGCGCCACGCAGCGTAGTTACCATCATCGAGATCCAAGAGAAACGGGATGTGAGACTTGATGTTGGTTACGCCGTAGGCGCGCTCAAGTGGAGCTAAAGCAGCAGCAGCAGCCATTGCGGTGAATGAAGAGAGAAGAGAAGAAAAAAGAATTAGAGAAAGAGAGAGAGAGAGAGAGAGAGAGAGAGAGAGAGAGAGAGAGAGAGAGAGAGAGAGAGAGAGAGAGAGAGACGCAGAGATTATGCGTTGAAGATGGTTCAGGATCTTGAACCCTCTGATACCATGAAAGCAGGTGTGTTTCCCTTGAAAGATACGTGTATTGAATTCACAATATATAATACAATGTTGTTGAGAGATACGTGGGATCTCTACAGGAATATATGAGAATATACTAAGGACTATACAAAGATACTAATCTTATCTAATAGTTTCATAATAAAGATATTACTCTAACCCTCTAAATGTCGAGGTGTGACATCAAATTCTTGACACCAAACCATGTCTCCATCTGATGGCAATTTCACTTTTAAGGAATTTGACAGCAAGAAAAATTGCACGCCCAATGTGGCGAGGCTTAAATTGCAAGCAGAGTGATGTCCGCAGACTGCAAGCATCTTTTCATTCTATGAAGACGAAAATACAAGGCAGATAGATCTAACGGAAGCTTTTGAAGGAAACAGACTTTTCAACATACCCATCGTTAACAAAATTGCATGCAGCTTGGGCCAGAGCATTCTGTGCGACCATGAATTTTCTATGTTGCTTTTACAAGAAAGTGTAATCTTTTTTTAAAATTTTTTTTATTTTTGATATTTACGAGGAGTTTCCGAGCCCCCAAGTCGTGTGTTCAGACTAGCCACGTGGCAGGCTTAAAACCTTTGGCAACCGCTTTGGATCAGGCCACGTGTTGGTCTCCTCGGGCCAAAGAACCCATGTGAAAGTCTCGGTGGCCAGTGCGAGTCGAACCAGGGACCGTACTTGCAGCCGCAAGCCGTACACCACCACCAGACTAACTCGTCCTGGTTAAGAAAGTGTAATATTTTCTGCGCTTAGTATAAGCTCATAAGTTCAGTACACAGAAAGAGAAGTAATAAGATAAGGTGAACACAACTGATAAACGATGTAGTCGGAGTGAGTCTTCGCCCCGCGTTCAAACACAAACACTTGGAACACAAGTTCTTGGATTAACCTTTACCGATTTCCCAAGCGGTTGGCCAAACTAAAGGGTGCTGTAGGGGTCGAGCTGTTGGTATTTAGAATGAAAGAGGATGAACAAAAAGATATCTGAAAGGGCTTGGTTTATTCCTTGAATCAAACAGAACTTAAATAAGACTTGCAACAACAACTACCAAAACAAACGTAGACTCAAACCCAAGTAGCTTAAACAACTTCAACAACTCTCTCCTACAAACCAGGAGACTTATTCAACAGAAAAGACTCATTCAAATTAAAATTTAAACGGAAACTTGCTAGGTACGAAACAAACGACTTGAGGTTTCACGAGCTAGAGTTTCCCAGACCCTGACTTTACAGCGGAAGTAGGAACTGCTGAGTTATTTATAGCCGAGACCTTTGAAGAGAAGGGAGTCGAGGTCCCTATACCAGAGACATGACAAGAGAAGGCATATCTCCTAGACATGGCAAGTGATGAAAGGATTACATTTCCAACTAGACAAGAACGTTTAAGACAAGTTTGGAAGCTCAATACTAATAAATTATAGAGCCCACCCAACTGATACATTATCAATGATTAAGCCCATTACATATATTTAGCCCAGTCCATCTAAATATATAAATAGAAAAAAAAGAAAAAAAAAGGATTTTGGTGAAAGAAACTGTCGACCATGGCTAGATTATATTCAAGACCTAAAAGAAGAACCAAAGTAGGTCAGCCACCGCCGCAGAAGAAGAACAAGAAGAGGGAGGAGATGAATACTACTACTACTACAGTCTCCAGCATGGCTAGCTTATGTTCAAGATCTAAAAGAAGCACCAAAGTAGAGCAACCGCCGACGAAGAAGAAGAATGAGAAAGAGAGTAATAGTAGTAGTACACGGTGGTTTTCACTACTTCCGGATGAGATCGTTTTGAATTGTTTAGCTCGCATCTCTAAATCTCAGTACCGTTCCCTCTCCTTAGTCTCCAAGACCATCCGCTCTGTCCTCTCTTTCCCAGAGCTGTACACGGTTCGCTCCCAGATCGGAAATACAGAGCCTTGCCTCTGCATACGCCAAGAGTTGCCCACTCATGATCGTTGGTACATTCTTGACCAAACTCTTATTACTACTACCTACGGTTATGGTTCGATTAAGGATGAGTTTAACTTATTACCCATCACTTCGTCCTCTCCATCAAAGTCAACCACTTTAGCCGTTGGTTTCGAAATCTACCAAATAGGAGGCGACCAGCTGCCATCATCCGCCGTTCGTGTGCTTGATTTCCGGACTCGCACTTGGCGTGATGCTCCTGATATGACTGTAGCAAGGAAACGCCCCGAGTCTGCTCTTATAGATGGCAATATATATGTAGTTGGAGGAGGAGGAACAGAGGAGTCCTCCTCCTGGGCTGAGGTTTTGGACCTAAAGTCTCAGACTTGGAAGCCATTGCCTAGCCTCAGTGATGACAATGACGACGCTGAGGTTCAGCTTTGCAGAGGAGAGCTATTCGCTGTCACAAGTAGGCATAAGAAGTATGCGTTTGACCCCAAACAAGGAACATGGAAGGAACATCGAGGGTTTTCTTATAATAAGAGACTTAGGAGTGGACCTTGGTGCGTTATTGAAAATGTAAAGTTTAGTGTTTTTAAGCGTACTCTTATGTGGTATGATGACTCCGAACGTGGAAACTGGTTCATTGTCAAGGGTTTGGAAGATGTGTGTCATGTTAACCACCATACAACAATTCAGTTAGCTAACCATGGTGGTGGAAGTATCCTAGTTATATGGGACAAGCTACAGTCACTCGAGTTTCCAGTGGCCGGGAAGATTCGGAAACATGTCTGCAAAAACAGGAGAATTTGGTGTGCGGTGATTAAGTTGGAGAAGCACTTCTTCGGATTACAGTTAGAGATTTGGGGGAAGGTTGTACGGTCGAATGCTTTGCTTACAGTCCCCAAATCATGCAAGTTACTAAGCTGTATTACCCTTTAATTTGCTTTTCGTCTTTTGTTTTGCACTGGTTTTTATCGTGACAATTTTTCGTCTTTTCTTTCATTTTTTTTTTTTTTTTTATCAACAATACTTTATTAATTTAAATTGTAAAAGGATAATACAAGAAATGAATCAACCATACAGGAGGAACATGAAAATTAACAGAGTAAATACGTGCCTTCTTTCATTATGTTCATTCATGGTAATAATATTTATGTAGCCAGGCTTTCTTGATAACCAAGCAAATTATTATTATTATGTACTAAATAGCAAACTAGCATTGACCTTGCGCTTCTATATTATTTTCTGCTTCTGTTTGTCTTTGCGACATGTCAGGTATGTCTTCCTCCATATACTCGTCCATGTACTTATCCAGCACCTCAGAACAAGATGGAAAATACCTCCGACCTGTCTCAACTGCATTATCAACGGTCTCAAATCAGTTTCATGATATTGAATGAGTAAAAAAAAAAAAAGCCTTTTAACTTTTTACCTGTTTTCATGAGCAGTCTTTTGGTTTGCATTTAAGGCGTTTCATTCAAATCGACCACCCTTTGATGGCGGTTGAACAGGAAGACCTCTGAACTCACTAGTCCCTTCAAAGTTAGCAATGTCCATAGCTACATCAGCTTCTGTTGGGAAGAACAACCGAGCAAGTCCCACTGCAATAACCAACACACAAAACTAGTTCAGAATCTTCACAACAGTCATCAACCTTACGCTTCTAAACACTGTAAAACAACCTCATTTGAAGATCCTCAGGCATAGAATGTGAACAAGGCAGGTGCATTCCCACTAGCCAATGAATTCCTTCAAATCTCCCTCTCTTAAGATATCAATGCATAACCGGTCTTAACTAGCTTCTTGCGCAGTTTTGGGCTTAGTCAGTCTCCTACATATATTAACCGCACTGCGTCCATCAAACCTGAAGTCTGAAGCATTAGCTCCTTTTTTTTTGAGAAGTGATATAATGATTGATGGCTCTCTACGCATAGCAGCAAAATGAAGAACCGTGTATATCCCCTTGAGTTTCTGAAATTCACATCAGCTATATCTAGAACAAGAACCTCAGCCACAACTTTTGGATCACTATAAGCCACTACGTAATGCAGACCGATGGGTTGGTCTAGAGTTGTATCTGACTCATTCAAAAGAAGCTTCATGAGTTTTTTTACATCATCTGAATCCAATGCCTTGAGTACTTCTCTCCACCACCTCAGGGGAGTTAACTCCAATTCCTTGAGTACTTCTCTCCTTCTCAGTGTAGAATCATGTCAAGATCTGATCTATCTACTCTCTCTATGCGTTGATCGAGAAGCTGACTCAAATCACAATGAAACGAATCAAGAAGAGTAACTAAACTTTCATCTCAGACCTGAAATGACGTAACCAGCTCAGGGATTTGGAACACATATGAAGCATACATTAACTCAGCAGCAAAATCAATTGCGGGTTTACAAGAATCATGAGCACAAACTGTATCAACACAAGTGGAAACCTCTATAGGAAAAGGCTTTAGCCTCCCAGTGTATATATAGTTCAAGAAATGCAAGAACGCCTCACGACCCACATTTCCATGAGGCAACAAATCTTTCATATGATATATGAACCTCAGACCTAAGTAAAGAGAAAGTTCAGAGGTTATCTATAAATCTAACGGTGGGGAAATAAGCAAAGACTGGTCTGATGGTCGTCTATGTTTAAAGACTTTAAAAAAAAAGAAGAAAACAAAGTTACAAAAGCCAAGTTGTCATGAGTCATGACGATGTTTAATATCCTAAGCAATGTCGTAAGCCAATAGAGGACGACTTTGACTTGTTGTGAAGTGGGTTCGATGACGTCTTTTTTAAGTAACGCCAGCTTCGGAGAAAATAAATACACACACAATAAAAAGTAGGTATAGATTGATAATGTAGAAAAGATATAGCCAAAAGTTTAAGACAAATTTCGCTGAATTTTTAATTTGGAGTTGCTGTATTTTATAATTTTTATTTGGAAGATTACGGATATTTGAATTTGTCATGACAGTTTTTCTACTTTGATGAGTTCTTTGAAAGATGAATGTGTATATAATATTCATCTTTCAAAAACTCACCAAATTCGAAATCTGTATGGTTTTTTTTTTTTTCTAAAACCACATCTGTTTATTTAAATAAATAATGAACATAAATCTTTCTTGCAAGATTTGTAAAAAGAAAATTATCAAATTCTTCTTTATATAATTGCAAATAGTTTCATACAAAGTCATTTCTCGGAGTTCATCAACAATCTAAAACTCCTAACAAATTTTTTAGGAGAGCTAGAGACTCTCTTTAGACCTCTCAAGGCTATCATCAATCTACTCCCACTTTTCACTGGCTATTAATATACTCTTCATAGTAATCATCACTTATAACCGACACAAACCTCTCCAGCCAAGGTAGCTGGTGAAGATCTTTCATAGCAGCTTCAACATACGATGACTCTCTACATTGAGGCTGCGGCGGTGGCGACTGATAAAAAGTGTGATGATCACTGAGACTAAACCCACCACCGGCTAAGAACCGTTGGATCAGAGCTAGCTGAGATCTTTCTTGCTCTGAGTAAGCGTCCATTACACTTGGCATTGAGTTGAATGTGTCCCAAGGCCATTTCTCAAGTCCTTGGATTGTGTTTTCTTGATCTTCTTCGTCATCATCCCAAAAAGCACAAGTGCAACTCTGTTGCCCTTCTCTGTACTCTGCTCCACAACAGTAGCAAAACTCATGCCCACACCTGCAACAAGAAACACACAAAAGAGAGGTTTCAACATTGATATGAGAAACGTTCTATGGATGTAATGTCTTACCGGCAAGTCATGTGGTTGCAGCCTTGAGCAAGCTCGATCATTACACGGCATTGCTGACACCGTCTCCACCTCTTATACCTAGCCAAACGATGCAATGTGATATCATCTGGATACCTTTCATCAACCGGAAGAATCTGAAACTCTTCACAGCTCACAGAATCATGCCAAGGGACACCACAGTCCACACACACAAACCTCTCACAGAGTGGACACTTCACACAAGAGCTATTCTCTGCCTGACTACACGAGCTTGAGCTTGCGATTGCACTTGACCTTCCTGGTGATAGACATTCACGCGGGTCTAACAGAAAAGAACAGTTGGAATACGGGCAGTAGATCTTGCCACTCTTTGTACTACGCATGTTTGCTTCCTCGAATGATCTAAAAGATGAGACAGGAAGAAACAGTTTGCATTCTTCTGCTGAGAGGTAATGCTTGCATTGCAGTTGAGGACACCTGATGGGAACTTCTGAAGACTGTACTTTCCCTTCTACGTATGTTTTCATGCAATGAGAGCAGAACTTGTGAGTGCATTTCAGTGTAAGCATCATCTCGGAGAGACGGTCTTCACAGCAGATGGAGCAGTTCTCAGCTATTTTATCCACAACATCAAGACTACAAATTCCTACCGCTACTTGAGCAAGCCTTAAAGCTTGGCCAAGATCACATAAAGGAGCAAGCTTTAGAACAAACCCATCAAGTTTACTTGTTTTCTCCAATACCCTTTCTCTCAGAGCTTCCAAGATAGGGATCTCAAACTGCTCCTCACTAGTATTTTTAAAACTGAAGTACATTTAGGTTTGCTTGGAAACATAGATAGAAGTTAAAAAAAAAAAGTTTTGTTTGGAAACATGGATAACAGTATAAAAAGAATATAATGTTGTTTGGAAACATAAATAGCAGTATATTAAGAAACAAAAGTAATAGGCTTATGATATTAATAAAAAATAAAAGTCCATTATATTAAAAAAAACTATCTATTCGACCAGCTTTAAAATATACGAAAATAGCCCAATCTAACTACCTAAAAACATCTTTTGTCTAAAATAATAACAATTAAACAAAATTTAAACTTTATATACATATTTCAAATCAAAATAATTAAAAATTAATTTATATCAACAATTGATTCAAAATATAACCCATTTAAATTGCGGGTTCGGTTTGGGTTCAGATAACCCATTTAAATTGTTTTTAAAATTTTAAAATTCATTATATACTTTAAATTTGTCAAATTCTATAAACAAAATAATATATTACATATAAATTTGAATTACATATGTCAGAATACCTAAACTTAACATAAATTGGTTTGGTTTAAATATTTGGATAGAGAATCGATAATTATTAGAAGTATTTTTAGTGTTTTGAGTATACTTTAATTATTTTAGTTATTTACTTTTGATTATTTGTATATATTTTCAAGTATTTAAAACCAACGTAAAAGTATCATATATATATATATATATTCTAGATGTTTTTATATACATTAAGTCTAAAAATAATTAAAATATATAAGTATATAAATCTATTTCAGA
Source organism: Brassica juncea (assembly GCA_018703725.1). Taxonomy (NCBI): domain Eukaryota; kingdom Viridiplantae; phylum Streptophyta; class Magnoliopsida; order Brassicales; family Brassicaceae; genus Brassica; species Brassica juncea. Next base: position 5,196,626 of record CM031936.1, on the reverse strand, counting down.
TACATTTGGATACCCAAAATACTTCGGTTCGGATATGATTCAGTTTCAGTTCTCTAAATACCAAAATTTTGAATAATTCGGATATTTAATTAATTTCGGTTCGGATTTGGTATTACTTTTTCGGATCGGGATCGGTTCGGTTCTTTGGATTTGGATTTTTTGCCTAACCCTAATATTGACATGAAAAACAAATAGCAAAATATTTTAGAAAAATACATCCGCGCGGATCAAAATCTAGTTTTAATTACAGGTGAAACATATCTTAACATTAAAAAGTCACATATTTAATAGTTTACACTCTTGATCTTGGCAAAAAAAAATCACATTGTTAATACAGTTTTCTTTACTTTAGTTTATTTCTACCTATTATAATCTTTGGCATATCTAGCTAAATTAATTTATGTCTAGTAAAAAAAGAAAAAAAAGTATTGTCTATTAAGCTTTTTGGTTCATTGGCAAACGCTAAATCTGTGATCAATTGCCGATGGCGAATAACCCTATAGAGTCTTCCTCGAAATCGCCGTCAACTTCAAAACTGTTGGTCGGATCGTGATAGAGCTCTTCGCCGACTCGAACCCGGCGACAGCGGATTACTTTCGGGCTCTCTGTACAGGCGAGAAAGGCATAGGGGTGTCTGGTATACCACTCCACTATAACTCTATAAGGGATCTATCATCCACCGTGTAATGCCAAATAAGGTTTGGTATGGAGGAGATACCACTCATGGGAACGGAATAGGAGGCGAATCGATCTATGGCCATCCTTTCAAAGACAAGAACTTGGAAAGGAAGCACAACCGTAAAGGTATCCTCTCGATGGCCACTGATGATGAAAACACCTACGGATCTCAGTTCATGAGGGAGTCCCCTGACCTCGATGGCGAGCAGGTAGTATTTGGACAAGTTGTGGATGGGTTTGAAGTGATCAGTCGTGTTGAGCACATGGCCGGAAATGGAGTGACGTACCCTTCCCAACCCGTGACAATGTCCGACTGCGGTCAAATTTTTCCAGAGGCACCAATGGTAGTAGGCTACTCTCTCCCGGAAAATTTTCAGACGTTGTTGAATCAGTTGCGCTCGCTGAGATGGAGAATACACTGGCAAAGCAGACCATTTCATATGACATGGGAAACCGCATCTTCCAGATAGAAGAGTCCAGGGCACTGCAGGCGCTGCTCATGGCACCTCTTACCCAGTACTGGGGGCCACATGAAAGTGAAGAAGAAGGCGCTGGTAATGACACTGCTGGAGAACTCTGTGGCACATGAAAATAAAGAAGAAGACGCTGCTCTCGTTGTGTTTCTTCGTTTTTTTTCTCTTGTTGGTTTTTCGTTTTGTGTTTGCTACCTTCCAGTTTTAAATTTGAATTCTTGTTTGGCTTAAATTAACATTCAGCTTCGTAGGTCAAAAAAAAAAAAACTTTTTGGTTTATTTTTAAAATCTGATACATGTAGAAATCTTCTTAAATTTAGCATGTCATTATTTTTCAAACTATAAAAACAACATTTGCATGTCACATTGACATGAGATGCATAAAACTTGTTATGACTTTTTTCCTCTTTGGAATTTTCTCTCTTCATTTTCTCAAAAAAAAAAAAAATCTATATATATATATATATATTTTTTTTTTTTTGGTAAAATGTTAATATTATACCATTTTTGATTTTTCACATTCAAGATTACAGAAAGCAAAGAAAATAACACAAGAACAACTAGCAGACTAGAACATCAAGGAGGCCGATAGGTTGAGAAGTAGAATTGGAGTAGGGAGGGCTGAGCTGACGATCTTGTTGGGAGTATATATATATATATATATCTTAACTTTTAAAAATATTTGATGGTGTGAGCTTGAAATTGAGCTTTTTGTAAAAACAAAACGAATATTGTACTTCAGTCGTAATATGTCTATGTTCACTCATTTTAATGTATATTTTATTTTTAAATATAAAATTTAAGAGATAACGTGCATGCCAATGTGGCAAAAGATGAAGTTCCGCACTAGACAGTATTTTCAGCTCCTCCCATTCCCTATCCTTAAAGCAAAATTTAAAAAGAAAAAAAAAAGAGAAAGAGAAAACCCCACCAATCAAATGAGCTCCTTCACCACCAGAACTCCGCCACCGTATCTCCCCCGGTCAAACAACCATCGCCGCGTAAACCCACCATTCTCCGTCATTTCCTGCCTCGGAGAATCCCAACAAGACAGCTTCACTCGCCGGAGAACCCTCACATCGCTTATAACCTTCACGGCCATTGGCGCCGCCGGTACCGTCGCCACGTCAGCAGCATTAGCACAGGAGAAATGGGGAACTAGGTCATTCTTAAAGGAGAAATATTTTCAGCCAGGGTTATCGCCGGAGGACGCGGCAGCGCGTATAAAACAGACGGCGGAAGGTTTAAGAGACATGAGGGAGATGTTGGACCATATGTCGTGGAGGTACGTCATCTTCTACATAAGATTAAAACAGGCTTATCTGTCTCAGGATCTTACAAACGCCATGAACATCTTGCCGGAGAGTCGCCGGAATGATTACGTTCAAGCGGCAAATCAGCTAGTCAACAACATGAGTGAGGTATATATCTGTTAAGTACTTATTAATGCTTCATATAAAATGTTTAAATTTTGGTTTTACGTCTTAATATATATCATGGGGTAAATTAAATAGTTTATAAACTATATATAATGTCAAAAAATATTTAAATTATCTGGAATTCAAATGCCATAAACTTATTCATCTTAAAGTTATATTATATTTACAAGATAAATGTAAATCAAACCATACACGAATAGTTGTAAGTGCATTTTCATATTTAACGACGACATGAGATTTCATATTTTTATCAATGTTTTATCATGTTAAATTTGTTTGATGAAATAGTTGGACTTTTACGTACGGACGCCAAAGGTGTATGAGTCGTATCTCTACTACGAGAAGACATTGAAATCGATAGACGACGTGGTGGAGCTTCTTGCTTAAATGTATATCTTCACATGAAATCTCTGTGCTCGTTATGTTACGTTACATTGCATTACAAGTTTACATTATATATATAAACTTAAAAGACCATATTGTAGATTAGAAACACATTCCGCCACGATTTCGATGGTAAATTAGATATATATCTTAGTGGCGCGAGAGAGAGATAGCTGAACTAATAACAACAAGCATGAGCAAGATCACTGCGCAGAAAGAACCGATGAGAGATCCAGAGATGCGTTCGCAGAATCCATCAAACTGCTGGCAAATCGGCGGCCAGTTAGCGGTCGTGTTCCCCTCGTGAGCTAAATACACAGTTGCTGTTGCTGCGGATGCACCACAGCTCACCAAAGCCAACATCACCTTGTTATATGAACATAGAAACAACATTTTGAATGATTGGCTCGTTAGATACGCAATCACATATATGGATTATATATAAGATATAGGCTGTCTTGAGACACAAGTTATTCATCTTGTAATAATAGGTGTAGTGTTATAGAAGGGGCGTACAACCGTATACTTCAAGCTCATGAAAGACTAGCAATATAGGTGCAATTTTGGAGAAGAGGAGTAACAAAAATTACCGTATCGATGGCTAGCAAGATGATTCTTGAGGTTTTAGCTTTAGTACTGATGATATGAAAGATACTCACTGGTAGTGAAAGAACCAAATATCCACCAGCAACCGAGTTCGCAACCACGAAGAACCTATATAAGAAACAAAGCAATATGGTTACCCTTGGAAAAAAAGTATATCAAATTAACGTAAATTCATCTCTGAATCTTTTACATCAGTGTTGGTAAGTCGCTGTATTTAGCTTTAAGGAGTACAAGCTGAGTCAAAGATACAACTGATTCTTGTGTTGTTCCCATGGCGAGTGCGCTTCCTATAGTTCCGAAAACAGCAAATAACCGAAAAACAAATCCAAGAGTTGATATTCCTTTCTTTATAACCACCTTTGGCTCTAGAGTTATAACTTTTCTAGATGCTGTGGATGTTTCCCCAACTTCAGTTTGATTTGCTTCCTCCATTTTTTTTCCTCTGTGCGTGTTACACAAAAGGGTCTGTACACAATTTATATGGATGTCCACAGGAATAAGTTCAATAAGTGGTTGAGACTTTGAATAGCTGATTGTAGTGAAGAATATAAGAAAATTGTAAAGCATAAGTGTGGTATTCATATAAAGACAGAGAGTTTAGGTTTTTGCTGAGGACATACAATGAGCAAAGAGTAATTTGTAGTCTTGTGTATTATCTATCATCTCTTTACCTGCTCTGAATTGTTACATCCAACAACAACCAATAAGAACTCTCTTTTTGGCATTATACTCATGTCCTTAATTAGCCAATATTCTAAGCTATAAATTACTTTGAAGTGTTTGCTAATCTGCAGTTTATCTGAGAACTGATAAAGTATTCGATTTATTGAGACAGAGAAAGGTTGAACTAGTGAAATGGCAGCAAATGAAGAGCAATATACAGAGCATCACAACATAAATCTCAGGCATATTGAAAGAAAATGAAGAAGACTTAGGCCTCATAGAGATTAGTATACTGAATCCAGTGATTGGAGTTTTGACGATGTATCTGTAATTCATTCTCACAATTAGATGTTGTAGGAGGACAAGTAACAGCTGGTGCCATGCCATGTTTGTTTGCAATAGAGTTTAGGAATTCCTAGAGTTTACTTAGTTACTAAAAATAGAAATGAAAAACTCTACTGAAATTCAAATAATATAACCAAAGTAAATTTAAAAAAATAAGGAAAGAAAAAGATGAAAAAACACCATCCTGTTTACATATCTTATGTGAATTGCATAGAAGAACTTTTTTATTTTTTAATTATTACAAAGTAATAAAAAATTACATCAACATATAAGTTTCTGAAACTGTAGAACATTCTCTTGTTTTGTCTTTGATTAAAACTCGAAAACCATAAACCATTACCTTTCTTTTTTTTTTTGAATCAAAAACCAATACCTTTCTAAGATGAGCTTTCTCGATTTAAGAAACATGGTTTCTTCTCTTGGAACTCGAGTTCTGCAACAACAAATTATATACTTAAGTTAAATATCTTCATATAGGTTGATGCCTAACATTTGTTCCATCGTTACCAGTACATACCAGTTTACTATAGTCTTGATCTTTGAAACCATCACGCTTTGCGAATTTAGACCTCTTTGAAGATTCGGATACTTGAGAAATATACGGGAAAGATGTTGGTAGCAAGACAAGTCCATGATTCATGTCGAAAACGTTAGCTCTCAATCTCAAGATTACTTGAGTGAGAGCTTTCATAGCTGCATCAGGATTCCCTGTAATCTGACCACAACAAAATGGAATGTTAATGGTTTAGTTTTACAATCAATATGAATTGTGCGTATGTGTTTAGTTACCTGAACCATCTCCTCATCTTCACGTGCAATTTTTGGTACATTTTCCTTTTGAAGAATACGAATATTAGCTCGTGTTACACTCCTCATCTCGGATATAACAGCACCACCTTTTCCAATGAGGCACCCGATGTGGGAGCTCGACACAAGTAAACGAGTGGAGATTGTTGAATCATTTGTATCTTTACCAACTTTCTCACTGCATCTCTCTTGTAAACGGATGGCTGCATTCACCGTTGGTGATTGATCCTCGTAGAACTATACACACACACACAAATAAGATTCGTTTATTTATTTTATTTTTAATTTAAGTAGTAAGATCTTTGCATGAGCTATAATTTGGTTACCTCTTTTGATGATATGAAAATGATGCTATCATCTTCTTCAGTTTCTGAGGTATTGACTCTAATAGTTGCACCAGTTTCTTGCCTAATCTGCTTAATGAAACCACCTCCTTTCCCTATTACACCTCCCACATTTTCAGCTGGACAGATGAAACAAACACAAAACTCAGTTGCATCGGCTAAGTCTCTGCGAGCGGTGTAGTTTCTGTGAGAGCTTGTTAATGGTGCACACATCAACATCCCACCGGGTGGATACACTGTACTTGGAGAAGACAAGAGAGAGTGTTGAAACCGTGATGGATTATCATGAAGCAGTGAAGCAACTTGATAAAGAGCCTCCCTAACAACCAGAGGCTCTCCAATTATCTGAAAAAAATTTAAACAACAACACACACTTGAGCTAATCATAGAAGCCATACTTTTTTTTTTTTCTTAGAAGTCATATTATCAAGACTTGTGAGAGTGTATCTATCACCTGAAGAAGCTCATCATGGCTCAAAGTCAAAGCACAGGGAGGTAGGTTATCTTTAATGACACGAATCTGAGCATTGGTTTCAGTACGCAGATTCTGGATAACTTGCCCGCCTTTCCCTATAACGCAACCGATCTGGTCTGACGGCACGAGCATCCTCACGGTAACCGTTTGTTTTCCGACAAGATCCTCATCATCATCATCATTATCATTACTGTCCGCTACAAGCATGTCATGAACCTTGAAAAGAGCATCCAAAGCAGGACAAACAAGCTCTCCATCGTCCCCAAAATGATTCAACTCATCACTAGTAGAATATACGGTAACAACACGCTCTTCACAACCGGGCAAAGCTTCGTTGATCCTCATGTTTGATTTCGTCTCGGACCTTATCTGCTTTGCTATCTCACCGCCTTTGCCGATAATACTCCCAGTCTTTTTCACAGGGCACAAGTAACGGTACACGGTGTCTTCAGAGCCAATGACGTTATGATCTGTATCATCATCATGAAGATTTCTTCTCTTACTTCCTCCATTTCCAGTATACTCAGATTGGAAGTTAGATCTCTTACCATGGATGTTCCTCACAGTACTAGCCATTTCAAGAGTGAACCCCGAAGCAAAATCACAATGCCTCAAGAAGCTGGATGAAGAAAAAAACATGAGAAAACTTAAAGTAAGAATAATCAGATCTCAGCAGTTCAAAAAATAAGCTATAGTTTCTTAAACTGGAAATATTCAGACATAAACAGCTTGACTTCGTCGGTCAACTATGCTAAATCAGGAAACAAATACTCACGATATAGACATTTAGATCACATATATATATCCAGATGCTAGTTTTATATGAACATTGACCTCGCGAGAACCATTACGCACCAAACCGATCAAGATCAATGACACATCACCGACCAAGATTAAACAGTTTATATGATGAACTCGATTCAACCAACATTCAGAAATTTGAACATGCAAATACTTACCGGAGAAGAACTAGTCAATGATCGGAGCTTTTAGCGGTCGATCTCTTCTGCTTCTACTTCTATGGTTTTATTTATTTATTTTGGGTTTGAAAGCAGAGAAGTACAAGCAATGGGGTTAACGTCTATAAATATAAACAAACATCTGGAGGTTTTGCGGTACAGGTGGCTTTTTAATTGAATTCTCTAATAATGTTATTCGGGACGTGACGGCACGTATTAATAATGTGTAACTATCATATAAAATTATAGAGAAAAATACATGTACTTAAAATTAAAATAAAATATTCATATTCACATTTTATGTTACAAGGGTTATGAGGAAATAATTAGTATGACTTTGATATAATAACAATATGATAATTTAATTTGTGATTTGAAGGTAGTGATAATTACTTGATTAGTACTGATTGAATCCGTATTTCTAACAAAACCTTATAATCACCAACTACATAGGGAATTAATGTTCAACCATCGTTATAGTTTGGTGAACTAATATTTTGAATTGCTAACGACTACACAAAGTTGACAAAAGTGTAGCAATCTTTATTTTAGCTTTTAGATGTTCATCTTTTTAGAGTCGTTTATATAAACAGTTGAAACTTTTGATAGATCAACACTAACAATTGATGAAAAGAATAGAAAAATAAAATTATTGACTTATAATTTTCTTATTCAACTTGTGTCTAGTGGTGGTGGCATAGGATTATTGCGTTTTGCGTAGCTGTGAATTAATGGATGTCTTGAAATAAAATTACCCAACTAGTCTGAACGAACTAGTCTTTGTTTGGCATGTGCTAGATGGAGCCTTTCATAACCAATATATAAAGAAATAATTTTTAAAGAAAATAAAAAAAAATGTTATCTTCATATAAACTAAGGCAAACTAGTATATCTAAATTATCCAATCGATAGGCTGCATAAACTAGAGATATGCGTAGAAATTTGATAGTCAATGTCTTTAAAATTTTACTAAGACCATTCATTAACTAATTGATCGGTTGAAAATAACTAAAAGCCGTTGTTCAAAATATTAAGATAAACTAACTAGGCCTAATTCACAATAATAGAGCTCTAATAATTTTTTGAAAAACTATTGTAACACTTGTTAACTATTTTTAAAATAGTTACATTTGTATAAAAATTCCAAGAGTGTCTCTCGCCCATACTCTAATTCAAGCTGCGCAATATTATTCTTCGTTTAATTTCGTTTAACAATGCATGTCTCTTGGTGAATATTAATAGTATATAGTATTCAAATCAGTACTATAACACATAGTATTAAACTATTAATTTTCATTTGACTAAAATTTAATGAATTCATTTTTTTGTATCCAAAATTAAATGAATTCTGGCTTTTCCTTTGTCAACAAATGCATTCAACTTTTGAATTACAATATAATTAGTGATTTTGATATATATATCCTTTGTAATTAAGTTTCTTCATAATATAGTACAGTCTCATTTAAATAGATAGAACATAAGAAAAGGTAACGCTTTTAGATACAAACAGTGCAGTAAAGAAGAAGCACTATCCCCCCACCCCCTCTTTTTTTCTTTCCCTCCCCTCTTCTTCTAAAGCAATTAGGGGTTTTTGGATCGAATTGGCGACAAGTAGGATCATTTTCTTCCGACAACAGTCCAGATTTTTCTCCTCCGAGTTTCAAAACAGTAAGCCATTTACTTTTACTTCACTTATGTCTGCAAGAACCATATAATGCAATTTGCAATGGAAACTAGAAATTTCGACAATGTTGGGTTATTTGATTTTCTTCATTTTGAAAACAAAAGGTCAGATCTTCGCTAGTCACTGGGTGGTGTGTAGATTATATTCGCTTCCATTAGTTTCCAGATTTGATCTGTCTGTGGATTGGTTCTGTGTGGTGTTTATCTACTGACAACTGTGTTAAATATTTATGTTTATCTAAGTAAGCTTTGGTACAGTGTCAAGCCCTGAGTAATACAAGGATGATTGAAAGTTTGAAACTTTTGATTCTATTTGATTTTCAAAATATGTGCTATAAGCTAAAGGACAAGGAACAAATCCGAATCAAAATATGTTTTTTTGAAAAACTCTGTCTCATAGTTTCTGGAGCTGGAGAGGTGTTTAAGCTTTGATTTGGAGAGTCTTCAGACACATAGAGAAGCTAAGCTGTTGTGAGCTTGAGATGGGTTCGTTCTGTTGTGTGGCTGCGAAGTCAGACAGGTCAAACTCTGCAAATCCTGACTTTTCCTTTGGCCCTCACGAGCCTTATTGGAGGACCAACTCAAGTTTCTCTCCACCTTCATCGAGATGGGATCTCCGTGGCTCAACAGATGGTCTTAGCTTCTATGGATCTTCCACATCATCAAACGCCAACGTTCTTCGTAGTCCCGACCTTTCACAGACTCTTCATTGGACACAACAACCCAGTGACTTTGAATCTCCAACAAGAATAGGTTCTCCCCACCTTCTCATGATCTAACAAAACTCGTTACATCCCCTTTCTTGCTTTGATGCTTCTCATTTATCTCTACAGATAAGCAACTACCTGGTACATCAAGAAATGTCGGTTTGGGATGTTCTGATATTGGTGACTCTGAACCTAGCCGCAAACGCTATTTCATGTCCAAGCCGGTTCATCCTATACATCATCATCCTTCTGATAACGCTGGAGAAACAACGTCTGACTCTCCGGATGCCTGCAGCTGGAGCAGCAGGACAACAAGCAGCATTGGCTCCGTTGATGTCCGCGAGCCAGTTCTTGATTTTGACAATCAAAGCACTACCAAACCACAACGAGTGGCCTCAAGTACATTTAAATGCGGATTGTGTAACAGATACATCTCACAGAAGTCTCCTTGGGGGTCTAGGTCCATCATGCCTGTCACAGGAGTGCTTCCATGTCAACACGTCTTTCACGCTGAATGTCTTGACCAATCAACTCCAACGACTCACGGTAATGACCCACCTTGTCCAATATGCATCAAGCAGGAAGAAGAACATTCCAAATCACACAGCATTGTCCCAAGGCTTAAACCGCTTTGTGGAGAGGGGCCATCTACAAGACAATGGGGCTGTGCTCAAGTTGGTGACTGTGTTCAGAGTGCTGTTAACGTTCCGCCGAGAAGCACCATGATCCTGATAAACAAGAACAGGATAAGGAAGAACCTCTCGTTGAGAGGAAACTCAAGCAAAGACTCTCCAAGAAAAATCAAGAAAAGTAAGTCATTTGCCATGGAAAATCAAGTGTCGCTTGTGCATTCTAGAGGAAAAGAGAAAGCTTATTGGTAGCTGGAGAAAGAAGCAAGAGATCAATGGTGAATTCTCTTGACATACTCAAAACGTTTAACCTTTTGACAAGTATTGGTCTTAAAAGATCATTAAAGAACTGTAAGATGTGTAAACAAATGTGTTTAGAGCTTTCATTGTTATCAACTACCCTGCTGGCATTACCATCTTAACCGGTTTATTATCTAATTGGTTCTGTTTACCTTACTCATTACTTTAGGTCACCTCAAATCTTTTGTTTTCTAATTCTAACTAACGTTGTTGCTTCGTCCACTCAGAACATTAGTTGGAACCGCAAAAGGTAAAACTCATAATTATCCAGGGACTGACTTTAAGGCATGGATATATGATTATGAGAGGAAAAATTTCATTATTATCCAACAAAGAGACCATCATGATCTCTAACCATGCGCTCTCCTTAGCACCAAACTTTATTTAGTTATCTGTGTTTGTTGACCGTTTCCTCATGATCATTATGTCTACACTGTTAATGCCTTAAGAGACGCAAAATCATCACTTTAGCCTCACAACCTCTTCCATTATAAACCAAATAATCCCCTTTGCTCCAGACAGAACTCTGAAAGCTTTAGATTATTAAACATGTCTCCTCTTGTGCTAATCTTCATCATTTCCATGTTCATTAACTTGTCACAAGGAGCAGTGCAAATGCCTTACATGACCTCTGATCCTAGAGAAGTCTCCGGCAATTCATTCGATTACATCGTTGTTGGAGGTGGAACTGCTGGATGCTCCTTAGCCGCAACACTGTCTGAAAAGTTCTCTGTTCTGGTCATTGAACGCGGTGGCTCTCCCTTTGGAGATCCGTTAGTAGAAGAAAAAAAGTACTTTGGATACTCACTGCTGAAAACAGATGAGTACTCATCTGTTGCGCAAAGTTTCACCTCGAGAGATGGAGTTGAGAACTACAGAGGACGCGTTCTCGGTGGATCTTCTGCTATAAACGGCGGATTCTACAGCCGAGCTAGCGAAGAGTTTGTGAAGAAAGCTGGTTGGGACAAGGATCTGGTTCAAGATTGTTACAAATGGGTCGAGTCTAAGGTTGTCTTCATGCCGCAGCTATCTCAGTGGCAATCCGTTGTGCAGTTCGGTTTCCTTGAAGCTGGTTTTTATCCTTACAACGGGTATAACTTGGAGCACACGCAAGGGACAAAGATTGGTGGAAGCATATACGATTAGTGTGGGAAAAGGCACACGTCTGCTGATCTTTTGGGGTTTGGGAGACCAAACCACATCACTGTTCTTCTAAACGCGACGGTGAAGAGTGTGATCTTTGATGGTAATAAGACACGTGCCGTTGGAGTTAGGTTTATGAAGAGTGATGGGAGCTCAAGTAAGAGCTATAAAGTTCACGTTGAGAAGCATAGAGGCGAGGTTATACTCACGGCTGGAGCGTTAGGTAGTCCGCAGATTCTCCTCTTAAGTGGAATAGGACCTGAGGATCATCTAAACGATCTCAACATCCCTGTAGTTGTCAACCTCAGAGAAGTAGGGAGAAGAATGTCGGATAATCCAGCCATCTCTCTTCTCGTTGATAGATTCTCGCAGAACCGCACGCTCGAGCCACCTCAAGTGGCAGCGATAGCAGAAGGTTACAAGTACATACTCGAATCCGAGGTTCTTCCCACTAACATCACCACGACAAGAATCTCCATAGCAGCGAAAATCGCGTTCCCTAAGTCCAGAGGGAGGCTTAAGCTTAACGGCATTGACCCTAGAGAGAACCCTTCGGTGAAATTCAATTACTTGGGAAGCAAGGAAGACCTTGAGGCGTGTTTAGAGATGGTTCTCCTTCTTCAACACGTTGCGAGGTCAGAGACTGTGACGTTTTACCTAGGGCTGCAGAATCGGGAGAAGCTTTTGGCTGGTGATGAAGAGCTTAAGAGCTTCTGTAAAGACAATGTGAGGACTTATTATCATTACCATGGAGGTTGCGTTGTGGGATCTGTCGTGGATGAGGGTTATAGAGTTAGTGGTGTGAAGAGGTTAAGAGTTGTGGATGGCTCAACGTTTGAAGAATCACCAGGGACCAACCCTATGGCTACGGTTTTGATGTTGGGAAGATATCAAGGGATCAAGATACTTAAAGAACGAGAAGCAGAGAAAGAAGGAGATGAGAGTTTTCTTAGTCCCCAAGGAAGCCCACAACCACAACCACAACCCTAGACACTCTTACCACTTTCAGACAGCAGTCACTTCAACCCTATACATTGAAATCTCTGTTTTGTGTTGTTTGCGCAATGAATCATGTTCTTGTAATGAATCAATTTCAGTAAACCAGCTCTTAGTTGAAAATATCTTAAAAAGGAATAAATATATACACAAACACAAATCTAAAGCCTTGAACCTAATCCTCTGTTTCATCTCGAGGGTTCGAATCACCACCGTCCTCAATTCCACGCCTAAGCCTCTGTTTCATCTCGAGGGTTCGAACCACCATCACCACCGCCCTCTCCGCTTCTTCTTCCACCGGTGCTAACGGAGAGTCCAATCCAAACCACCTTTCTTCTCCTCTTCCACTTCCTCAACAGGCATCTCGTACCTACACAACGGACACGTGGCGTGTCTCCCCAACCACTCCTCCACACACTTGGAGTGAAACTCATGCTTACACGGCATCTCCGCCGCCACGTCACCTCCCGACCACTCCTCGAGACAAATCGGACACCCTCCTCCCTCCTTATCTCCCCCGATCACGACACGTGGCATACCCTCCACCGACGATTTCGACGCCGGGGATCTCCTTTCTTTCCCAGAACCGTCGCCGTTTACAAAGTCCTCGAGTCCAACAGGCGATCTGATCACTACTACTCTCTGGATCACCGAACCACCACGGCGATCTGCGGCGGCTTCTCCGCCTGAAGCGAAATTCACCGGCGAGAGTCCACCTTCTTCGATCCTCCTACTACGTAACACAGCCGCTAACGCAAAAAAATTGTCTTCCAAAGACATCACGCAAACAACTAAACGATTCTGATGGAAAGGAGAGAACTTTTCGAGAGAGAACAAGAATCAAAAGGAGCTAACTTTCTCAGAGTAAAAATTAGATAACAAGGAGATGTTTGTCCTTTTTACAGTGAAGCTGGCGACAAGGAAATAAAAACGAAAGGGTAGAGAAGAAGAATCTAGAAGACTAGAACCATTGTTGTTTCAAAAAATAAAGTCTTTTATTCTTTTTTTTTTTTAAATAATACTTTAATATTCCGAATCCTTATCTTCTTTCCTTACCGGACAAAAAGATATTTTCACTACAATGCAGCAACTTTGGTTAAAATTAAAAATTGCTGCATCTATTTTAAAATTTCAAATCTGCACATAAGGTGTTCGATTAAATTCCGCCGAGAGAGAGAGAGAGAGAGAGAGTTCGATGCTTCTAGAATGGTATCTCGCATGGCTGCTTTGACTTCTCTTACTTTAGTTCAGTTCAGAGTCTCCGACATTCTCGGAACTCGTTTGAAACCTTGTCCTCTCTTTCCAGTTCGAATAGCAAGTAAGTAGCATCACTCTTCTTCTTACTCCATTCGTTTTCCATGTGATTGTCGTTCTCTGTCTTCCTTAATTGGTTTTATAAATTTCGACTCTTTTGGTCAGATATGTCCGTGAAACCGTTTGTGATTGAAGCGAGAAACAATTCTCGAGTCGAGAGCCCCAAAACCAGGAACCGGAGGAGCAGGAAGAAGGTAACTTTTTTTCTAAAAGTTTGAATCTTTGGTTAAATCGATGGTTTGAAGTTTCTTTTGTTTTTGTTCTGAAACAGTTTAACGGAACACAAACGAAACCAAGGCTCTCGGTGTTCTGTTCAGACAAGCAACTCTATGCTATGTTGGTGGACGACTTTAACAAAAAGTGTTTGTTCTACGGTAGTACATTGCAGAAGTCCATCCGTGGTGATCCTCCATGTACCGTCATTGTAAGTTCATCCACCTTAAAAAAAGTTTGATACTTTGATAGAGTTAAGCAGCTGAGGTTAGCACTTAGTCAGACTTTACTTTGTTTACGCGGTTTCTAGTATTCATCGCATTGATGTCACTGGTTCACTCATCATTCGCTTGATTCATGATTTTTGACTTCTTGTTTGAGAAAGTGATAACATGTCTTAGAGCTGACCGCATCTGAGTTCCAAGCTAAATTGAGTCCTGGGACTAGATAATGTTTGTTTCTAAGTTACATTTTTGTATTGAGACTAACCAAGGCGAGTCTGTTCATATTAATGTATTTTGCAGGAAGCAGCGAAACGGGTTGGAGAAGAGCTCATCAAGGCTTCTATAGACCTCAAGATCAACGAGATATCATCCTATGATCGAAACGGAAATGCTCGTGGCGAAAGAATGCAAGCCTTTGAAATCGCAATTAAGCAACACGGGTTCTTACCACAATAGTAGGTTGTTAACTAAAGACTCATTATAGTTATTGCGAAGCTTTCTTACATTCACTCTCTTATTGAAACACAAATACACTCTCTTGTTTACTTAGGTAGTTTAAACAGAAGATATCACACTTAGAGACTCACCAAGAGATTCTTTCTTTGGGAACTTTGGAAACTTGATCTTGGAAGAAGCACATGATCTATCCGGAACATACGGGCACTCCACAAACTTTTTCGCGTATTTGTCAAGACATATGTAGATCTGGAAAAGCTGCTTTGTCCCCTTTACATCTTCATTGCATTCTATACCTGGTGCAAATCCGATGGCACACTTGATGGCGTTCTTGATCTCATCTAAACCGTATAATCCACCATCCGGTTTAATTCCTACACAAAAACAAAACAATGATCAGTAGTATACAAAACTTTTACCTGGATTGTTTTTTGAGTCTTTTATGTACCTTCTCGTTTAAGTATTTTGAGAAGGTTGAGTTTTTGTCTGAATTTGAGATTGGTGAGGAAGTAAGAGTGTTGGTCGAAGACAGATTGCACACACGTGCCATGCTTGTCCCACTCGTGTTCCCATAGTTTAGTCTCGTTGCTTGGACATGTCCAAACTCCCCATTCTGTCCACTTCTTCTCCATTTTGTTTACCAGATCTGATACCTGTTTAACTTCTTTCATTAACTACTATACTACTAGAGTACCAATCATTTAGATCTACGTATATCACCTTGGAGATGTCGAAGAGATTGGTTTTGTCGCAAAACGCAGGCCAAGTGCCATTGTTGAACTGAGGCCAGAGTCCATGGATCATGAAATCCGACGCCGTATTGCCTTTCGGTGGAGGACAACATCCTTTCTGGCTATCGCATATTGCTCCTGGCCACTACAATATCACAATCCATATAATAAATAAGCGTATAAAATTACAGTAAGAAAATGTATCGAACATATGTGTAGTTGGAAACATACGTAGGTGACCCAGTAGAAGAAATTGAAGTCCGGTGGTGATGGTGACGAAGACACGACAAGAGTCTGCAACACTAAGAAGCTTACGATGATGATTCCTCTCATGAGTTTTGCTCTTTCTTGGATTTATCTCCCAGACAAATTATGACAGTACACTTGCTTGCTTTTGTATACAAGTCGTAAAACATATACTCTTTTTTTTTTTAGTTTAATCGTTTACATTTTCCTGTTTTATTATTCTCCTCTCCACTAGTGAATATATATGGTGTAAAATAATGCAATAGTGACTATAATAACAAGGTTGAGACATTGAATATAGCACCCCTTAATGATGGTAGGTCACTCGGCAAGTTATTCCAGGTGGAACAACAACGCTCTCTTTCCATATTTAGCTCCTCAGATGGGCTTTCGAACGGGCTTTCGTGAATTTTATGGGCTTTTAAATTGTTGTGTATACACAAAATAACTTTCTGCGAGAAAAAGACAATGAATGAGGTTACCGGAGAAGACAATAAATTAAACCGGAAGCAGACCGGTCCATGCCAAACCGCAACGGTAGAGTTGGTACGATGAGCTAAAGTTGATCATTGGCAAGTAATCTAAGGAGTAAGGGCAACCGCATTAGAGTATCATAGGAAGAGTTTACGTGTTTTTCGAGAAAAAAAAAATTAAAATAATCCAATTTTGGTGAACCCGCGTCGCGTGAGGTCGTCCCAGTGAACCCGGATCAACACTGTTCCGCGGGTCCCACGACACGTGGCGGCCCACGATTGATCCGATTTTTTTTTTTTTAGAAAAAAATAAAAAAATCCACCTGTTGACCCTCACTGAGGTTTACTAATGCGGTTGCTCTAAGAAGTGATGCTGAATCTGTTATGCCCTCCGAAAGAGATTATTATACGATCATCATTACAAATCACAATACTTTGTAAAATAAATACTAATAAATTATTGTACCGAGATATACCAAATCCGGCTAAAAAATAAAATAAAACAACTAGCCGTTTGTAAAGGCAGCTCCATTTTGTTACGCCACTAAAAGTTGTTTTTGACATGTATTAGGGTTGAAGTTTCATGAAACGTATATATTGCATTAGAATATATATTGAGAAACTAAGTAATTGGGGTTTGAAGGTATTAGCGTTCACTTTGTGGTCACGTGGATATAAGGTAATGTTTTAGACTTCAATTATGTATTTGAAAAGAAGATCCATCCATTGGCTACAGGCATCTCTCTTTGAGGATTGGTTTGAGTTCTTACATCCCCAAAATTAATCAAAATAAATAAAATAATACACTGGAATTTATAGATATGCATGGCATTATCAAACCAAGGCTCGTCTTATTATATTTTGATTAATTAAAAGTAACGTGTAAAACATTGCATTTTTTCTTTCTCAAAAAAAAAAACATTGCATTTTAGATTCCACATGAAATTTAAAGTTAATGACAGAGCACCCAAAAGAAAGATATAACTAAAACTTAGCAAACTGGATATGAGAAGGACATCCATCTCTAGGCCTTGGACAGTTGATAAACTCAGTTGCTGATGTATCGACGCAAAAGAAGATCTCGTGAAGTTGACGGTTTTTCTCCGGATCTCTGTTACAATTAATTACTGGAGTAAACCCAAACCCTTCTTCTATCGCGTTTTTAATGTCTTTAAGTTCATAGAATTCGTCATTTGGTTCGATTCCTATAGTTACCACACACATACCAAACAAAAATATATATATCAGAGTTTAAGCATATGTAAATGAATACATTGTTTAGAGATATTGACTTAATTAATTAATTAGCGTATATAAATATATACCTGCGTCTGTGAGGATTTGAAGAAGATTGATTCTGTCTCTGAGTGCAAGAGTTTTCTCAAAGTAGCCATGTTGATCCATTACGGATTCAGAACACGTACCATGTTTTTCCCACTCGTGTTCCCAAAACTTGTAACCTTCGTTGCTCGGACAAGATAGTGTTGGCCACTTCTTTTGCAAAGTACTTACCAAATCCGATATCTATACATTCAAATATGAACTTTATATATATATATATATATATATATATATATAGTCGTTGAAGAAATATCAAACAATCATATTGTACTATTGCATATACCTCAGATGGATCAAATTCATTGCTGGGATCGCAGTTTGATGGATACGAACCGTTGTTGTAATTAGGCCACAGACCATGGATGCCAAAATCTGCCGTAGGTTTACCTGTTGTTGGATAGCAACAAGAACGCTTTGTATCACAATAGGCTCCAGGCCACTGCATACATATATTTCAAAACAAATTATTTGGATATTCATTTCTAGTTTTATATTAAGATCAAAATTACAAAATTTCACATGACTTTATAAATACATACATGTTTGTCAAAAATGAGTTAAGTCCGAGTATATTTATATACCTGAAGAGTAAGGTAGAAGAAATCAAAGCCTGGATCTTGAGGAGGTGAAGTGAAAAGACCTTGGAACATTAGAAGCTTAAGCAGAGACCAAACATTTGCTATCATTTTTGTGTACTCTTGTTTTTGATATGCGTACTTGAGACATCTCGGCTTCAGATTTATAGTCAAAGAGAGATAGCATCTCCCTTGATACCAATTTTTTTAATTAGTCCCTCGTGATTAATTAAAAGAATTGAAAAATCAATCTCATGATCTTTCTTGAAACACTTAATATAAATCTTGGGGGAGGGGGGAGTTATCTATCTCTGACGTTTACTTTACTAGTAGTCAATAAACTTAATCTTTTTGATTGAACTGAAATAAAACGATTTAAATTTTCATCGAGGTGAACATTTTAGGGTACAGCTTTATTTTCTAGTTTTGTTTCACTATAAACTTATGAACAGTTTTACCATGTCTCTCTCTTAATTATTTTATTTTAGTTTATTAAATAATGAAGCCAACATATCTTTTAATTTTTTTTATTGCAATGATTTATGATGATTTTTTGATAGAGTGGAAAGTCTTCATCATAGAACTTCAAATTTGCCCGATTTTAGTATATGTACGTCTTGACGAGGCAGTGGAGTTTGATTTCCCTAATGCCTTATGTGTCCAAGGGTTGTGGACTAACCATTACTATAATCGAAAGCCAAGTAGGACGATTGATCCAAGTGGAGAGAAAAAAAAAACAAAAATAAAAGAAATATATTTTTTGAGGGAATATCCATTTCTGATATGCTTAACTAATTGACAATTTGGGAAGAAAAAAAATACTAAACACACGTTACAACATGTGATCATGTGAACCAAGTCCAAACTAGCTAGTCACACATCATAGCCGGCTAATATACATGTGCGAACAATTAAATATTCGCTAATGGATGCTTTATAAGAAAGAAACCAAAACTCAAATCAAATCATAACTAATTGTTAATTTAGGATCTGTCCACGATTAGTGTTAAACATGTTATGCCATTAATTTTGATCTTATCTCTTCGAGTTAGGACTTAATTAGGAATGAATACATATTAAACACTTTAACCAGAAAACAAGCAACATGCTGAACATAGAAAATTCTTGAATAATAGAAGGGGAAGGTACAAGGAACTATAGTGAGCAACCACTACTAATCCACTTCCCGTTAATACGTGCTTACCTATGATACTGCTTATTGTATATTACTGGTCAATAGTCATAGCTTCACATCGTAATTAAACTAATCGTTTTCCTCTCTTTTTCTCGAGACAAAGGACATCTTTCACTTTTACATTTTTTAAAAAATAAATAAATTTAAATAGTGTAATAATTTTTATAAACTTTTGCTTGTATATATATAAAATACATTTATACCGTTAGTATAAAAAGCCAAGTCGGAAGATGGATCCAAATGGAGAAAAAATATCGAATTGAAAATATTGACGAGAGATACATCCATTTTATAATATGCTTAATTAATCATAAAATGACGAAACATTACTATTAACAACGGGCGTTACAAACTTACAACATGCGAACCAGTATATATATTTAGCTCACCGATGCATGAAAGCGTGGGTAAGGCGCCGCGGCACAAAGTATAAGGACAATGCATCAAACGCACACCTCAACTACTCGTACGTTCAATTTCTACACCCGAAAATCCCCCAGGAACAACATATAGAAGTATTCAGACTCTAACTACGACCTATGTTGTATATATAGTTAATAATTTCCCAGCAAAATATAGAAAAGCAAACGGATACGAGTTTTGACAAAAAAAAATCAATTAACAGACCCATTTAAAATTAGAAAACCTGAATCCCCCATGTCTAGCCTCGATGGCCCTGTCAAACGTGGGTCCTCGTTTATTGTATGCCCATTTATGAACCTCGTTTTATTGTAAAAACAATCACTATAGCCAATAGGAAGTTACTATGTGTTGGTTTTTCGATATTCTCTTATTAACTATATCTATCCAATCTTGGAATGAGAGAACAAAAATATAATTTTACATTTTCCTCAGAACTATAGAAGTAGTTTCTTTGATTTGTCCTTTTTAGAACTTGGTTTGTGAAAGCATTATGTAATCGTGTCCCTTTATGCTGCTTGTTGATCTCTGATATTTAAAACTTTCCTCAAAACTATAGAACATACCACATTGACAAAGAATTTCATTGTTTTTTAGAAGATGCTGCACATGAAAAGTTATGGGAATCATTCCACAACTCAGGTTGATTGTTGATAAGTTTATAAAGTAATCACCAGTTGACCGCACTGGAAGATTTTGTAGAGTTTATAGCTGGAACTTGAGTATATAGGCAATTTAAACAAGCTTCTTTCTTTTTTAAACTCTAGTGTCTCAATCCTTGCAGCTTCAAACTATACAGGGGAAGGAATAGTATTAGCTGTAGAAAGCGGATTTACAGCCTCACTTTCAAGCTGCGGGTAATTTCTCAAAGAGCCAGTCCGCTGCATTCACGAAGGAAAAGGTAAAGAGAGTTATTGGTGTTAGCTACATATCATTGGCCAGTGTCAATTGTGTTCGTCATCTCTTATGTGCAGGACCGGTCGCATTAAGTTCCTAAAATTTTTGAAGAAAATTTATATGGACATAAGTTTCAAATTTGTATATTGAATTCTTTATTAACACGTCTACATCTCTAAATCTCAAGACCGGTCATGTGTGCAGCTTTGATACTTTTGTTAAGTATATAGAGGATCTGATTATTTAATATCAATAGCGAGAATGTATTGAAGTTTTTTAGCAAAAAAAATAAAAATATTGACGAGAAAAAGTTTCCATTCAGTTCAGCTTCTATTTTACCAATCAAGTAAAAACAGTTCTAATCTTATTTTATTGATAGGCTTAATTATATTGTGTTCATTACTGTATAACTAAAGGTGTATTGTTTACTTTCTTCCCTCCCAGATTTCAAAGAGGTACATATTGTTTTTTTTTTTTTTTCCTCTTTTTTATTATATACTAGTGGTATTCCGGCGCTACGCGCCGGATTCGTATGTTTTATTCTTACATAATTATACAATTTATATATGGTCTTAGTAAAGAAAATATGTTCAAAAATATGAAAATTAAAATATGTTAAGAGAAAATGATATTTTTCCGATCCATTTGATAGTGATTAGCGATCATACTGTATTATTTTGTTTTGTAGTTGCTTAATTCAAAGTGAATAGCATAAGTGGTTGTGAATAATCGATTCAATAAAAGTAGAATAAAAAGTTGATAGTTGTAACAAAGTTAATTTAGTTAGAATTTAAATATACAATAAATTTGATGTTTTATTTAGAGAGCATACGTATACTGAAATACCATGTAGACAGTATACAGAAGGAACATCATTTGAAATCTTATTTTATAAATTAATCTGAATTTTTCACCAAAAAGTAAAGTAATTAAGAGTCATCTTTATCCCATATTTCTTTGTAACTCTTATTCTGCTCTCCATAATGGATTAATTTAAAACAATAAAGCAAACTTAAATGTATTATCTGGAAAACAACAACACGAAATTTCCAAATTTCAATTCAAAAATCCTAAGTAGAATCAAGCTTTTATTGTAAACCTTTGATAAAACGTACTGATTCACAGCTCGCTTTGTCGTCAAAGATGGTTTCAACAGCTCGCCGTTGCAAGTTTTTTTTTTGGGTTGCAATTTATTATTTATTCTAATTTGATTATAATTAAAATAAGGCTATTATAGACTTTTGCTCAACTAATGAAGACTACTTAGTTGATTATTAGTTTGAAAGATTATTTTGGAGACGAAAACTTAAAATAGGCTATCCAAGAAAATTGTCATAAATTAAACTCATGAAAATATTTTGTCATGTCCTTGTTTCTCACGGTTTTAGTTAGTTTTTAATTAACTAAAACCAACTACTGATTATTTCCTTCTATATATATTTGCTCGCTCAACTTACATATTGTTTTTCTGTCAATGTACTTATTTAAAAACTTGGGTCATTATTTTTATTTATCTTTTAGCTTGCAAATATTTTTATAGTGGAATTATGTTTCTTTAGTTATCTAATTGTATTTGTGTGATTATTAAAAACTCATTTATAGATGTGCATTTGGCATATTTTGGTTGGTTTCAACAACAACAAAAAACTTATGACAAAAATACTAAAGATATATATTATAAATAAAATTATTTTGTGTGCCTCAAATGATTCATTTTACTAATTTATGTCATGCAATATAAATAAATAAATTTTAATTATAAATATGATTTATTATATAAATATTATTATAAAAAAGAAGTGTACATCTTGTCTTGTTCCTTTTTGAAATTAAATTTGAATATATTTTGTTAGTTTGTTGAAGTAAAATAGAATATTTGGGTTGTTAGTTGTTTTTAGCCGTCGACCTATCTGATATGTAAGCAGTGTATTGTTTTTGGTTTTTTGTATTGTTTATAGCTTCTCTGCTACGTGGATGCAGTATAATAGTTGTAGACTTGGTAGTTGTATTGGTGTGAAATACTATTTGTAATGGTTATTTAAGGTTTATAGGATTGTTTTGTATTACTTGGTGAGTATTTGATGCTTCTGTTTATATGTGGTCGGAGGTTGTAATATGTTTGGGAAGTGTTGTCATTGTTGGCCGGAAAGATATCTGGTACATGTTATAGATATAACATGGCCAGAGCATTATCTAAAATGGTAAGACCCGATCCCGGCCGATTAGGCCGCGGTCGAATACTTACGTCGCTCAGTTTTCTTCCGGACCGAACCTCTGAATTTTTTGCCCTTTAATTATAATATCGCCCATAGGCGAGGGCTATCTTAGACCTTAGCTAAAGACTTTCTTAGTCATTCATAGCTTAGATCCTTTCAACAGATACGCAGCGGAATATTCTCTAACTAACCATTGGTCTAAAACCAATCTAACACTTGTCTGGTCGAATCACCTCAGCCTTGGTTAGTTCTCTCAACTACCAACTAGCTTAAAGGTCGACTCTTAACCCAAACCAAGTCATACGATTCTGAGGTTCCATTCCCCTAAACCATTCTTTCTAGATCTATGCATGAACTGCTAAATTTTACCTTTGCCACATCCACGGAGCTTGTTAGCTAATCGGTCCTCCAATGACTCGACTGCTCTTGCTTATAGTCCGAACCATTGAACTCATTAAGTCCCTTCATGGCCCTTATATTGATTCCTGCAATAAACAGCTCCCCTAGGTACTTAGTCATTCAACCAACCATCCCCACAGACCAAGTGACCTTTGAGAAGTCTTCAGACGGATAAAAGATGGGCATATGGCGCTTGACGGCTCATGCACAATCTGACATCCTTTTGCCTTATAGACAATAGTACCAAGTCCATACTATGGAATAAGAATGCCCATCAGATCCTAAGTCAATCAACCAACCATTCTCACATGATCTTTGGTTGCCTATATAAAGGGTGCACGACCAGAGATCAATTCATTCAGTTTTCATCCAGTTTTATTCAGTCTCATCACGTTCAGAGACTAGGAGGAGGAGAGAGAGAGGAGAGAGGGAGAGAGAGAGAGAGATCTTCTCTTCTACTCTACTGTCTAGTGACATAGTCTCCTCTCTCTATCCTCTCTCAGCTCTCTCTCTTATCTCTACTCTCTATCTCGTATCGCTCTCGTCTCACTTCTCTCGCTTCTCATCTCCTATATCTCTCTATA